>RXPK01004862.1:0-43738 GCA_004143645.1 Protaetia brevitarsis
GCAGAAGAAATGGGAGAGAAGTGACTGTGTGGCAGAATGAACCGTAACTTAATACCGGACATCAGAGCTTGGATGCATGTAAATACAGAAAGGCGAATTACATCTATCCAGTTTTTGTCCGGCCACGGACACTTCGGGACTTATCGGAAGCGCTTCCAGCTGGCCGAGAGAGACACCTGTCCAGACTGGGGAGTATTGGACTCTCCGGAGCATGCCCTGTTAAATTGTAAAAAATGGTTAAGAGATAAAGGAGAGCTGGAGAAGAAGATTGCCCAGGACCTCAGGGTAGACAATATTGTAAACTTGATGATGGTTGACAACAGTAGATTAGATTAGATTAGGATTGGGGTGGCCTATCGACCTGTTTCACCGCGACCTTTTCAGATCTATTGTGATCCCCTTTTTTCCTAGAGGATGCTCTCTAAATTTGCCCTCTTAATTAGGCCTACCATCTTTATGTAGCTGCTAGCTGTTTGGTTCTCCTTTCCCATTACTAGAAACCTTGTCCTCGCCAGGCCTTCACATTGGCGCAGCACATGAACTAGTGTTTCTTCCTCCTCTTGGCTGTATCTGCATGTTGCATCATCTGCCAGGGCTATGTTGGACATATGCCTATTCAGTCTACAGTGACCAGTCAGCAGACCTACAATCATTTTGACAGTCTTCTGTCTTTATTCAGTAGATCTCTCGTGAATTCAGGCCTCTTCTCCTTTAGGAACTCTTTTGCCTGCATTTGTCCCGGTGATTTTTGCCACCACTCTCTGGACTGATTATGTATCAACAGTATTGACAACAATAACTGGGACCACATCAGCAACTACGTAACGAAGGTGTTGACTGCGAGGGAGAAGGCTGAGAGGATCAGGTGTAAGAATGCCCAAAATACGTAAAGTAGCCTAGCCTAAACCGGGAGATCAAAAGAAGTTAAAGCAGGCAACCTGTGCCTCAGATGTTACACCTGAACGGTAGTTCCAGATGCACAGGAACGGGGATTTGGGTTTTTTTTTTAGTGAGTAGACCGCGCAAGAGCTCGGAGAGTCTCACACTACCACGTGAAGATCATATGACCGTGGTGTTCATAAAGAATTTTCCCCTCACAAAAAAAAAAAAATCAAGCAACATATGGCCAAACCTCCTCCACATCAGATTCATCTTCGCGTCGTGGTCTTGTTGTACCTCTAATTTTTTTTAAGATGTTTTTTCAGCAACGTTCAGTAAGCGTAAGACATTAGGATCACCCTTGCCTGCCTTTATCTTTGTTATTAAAAGAACTAAAATATGGAACGAAACTTAGTAATAATCTTTTAAACAAATCTTTATTTTTAATTTTGGTCGATTTTCTCGTATGATGTCCTCTAAATCGACGACTGTCTTTGGTCTTTGTCTCTTGAGCCTCTTCGGACAATTCTCCAATTGGTAAGATGACATGTTCAGTAACATTAGCTTCGTGTATTAATATTTTATGCACCTAGGTGGGCATGTAATATCAGTATATAGCCATATGTAACACATCTGCTGTTTCTAAACAGTATTTGTCGAATTCTATATATTTTATATCTTAA
This sequence comes from Protaetia brevitarsis, assembly GCA_004143645.1. Taxonomy (NCBI): domain Eukaryota; kingdom Metazoa; phylum Arthropoda; class Insecta; order Coleoptera; family Scarabaeidae; genus Protaetia; species Protaetia brevitarsis. Next base: position 1,563 of record RXPK01004862.1, read on the forward strand.
ATTAAGTTCATGTATTCCAGCAAGCCTTCTGATAAATTTTTCTTTAACTCCTGTTATTTCTGCGGCCGAAGTTGGTTTTGAAACAAAAAATTCTGGCGGTGTTTCAATAGTTACTGATACCAAAACCTTACTTAGGCATATCTACATTAAGACCTACTCGTTGACGGAATGCATTTTGAATTGCTACTTACTGTACATCTCCGGTTGTAAAAGATGGAACCTTAAAGTTAGTTAGTTAACATTGCACATAACTGTCTGCGCATGCGCATTCCCAGACTTTTTAAGTAAAAATTATCTACATGTTGTGCAGATCAGACGTATAAATTACAAACATAAAGTAATTCGAGATGCAGCCAACGCAATACTTTTAGATGATAAAAGATCTAACTGTCTGAGTATATTAAATGTTATAAAACGTAATACAGCAGAAAATTGAATACGCTAGATATATTCAGAATACTGCTTTTAACATGCATATTCCAGTTATGAATAATAATAGTATTGATATTACTGATAACTTGCTTATTGAAAATACTTCTGTTAACGCAAGTCATGAGGAAGAAACTGCATGTGATATTAGTAACAGCATTGTGTTATCTTGTGTTAACATTATTTGTACGATAAACCTGTAATGTGTGAAGTTATTCTTCCAAAATGATGCAAAAAATATTTACTCGCAATTTGTTTGTCCTGTGTTTGAAGGAATATTTAACATATCAACTTCCGAAATGAATTCTATTTGGAATAATGAAAATAGACAATTGATTTCAGGGTATTATAATTTTATTTTTAAAGAAAAGAATGTGTTGCTAATCATTAGCAACACATTCTTTCTTAAAATAAAATTGAAAAAGCAATCGGTCATCTTTGATTGTTTATAGAAATTGTTACAAAAGTGTCGTCTTTTTTAATTTATTTTTTTAAATCATTTCTGAACATTTGAATAACATTTGAGATTAAAGCTGACGAACGATGTCAAAATAAATAAAGCCTGTTAGCGACGCGTGCATTCTGTCGGGTCAGTCAACTTTGATTGTTTATAGAAATTGTTATTAAAATATTATCAGTTTTATTTTTTTTTAAAATGATCTCCGGACAACCCTTAATACGTCTGTCGAATAAAAGTGGAGATTAAAGGTGATGAACGATGTCAAAATAAATAAAGTCTACGGCGGTGCGTGCATTTAATTGGGATGGTTCCACTTTTTTCAATGCTCTGTAAACTAACTTTATTTATACTACGCAACCTTATTATATTACATTTAGAGTTAATTTTATCGAAAAAAAGATCTATTGTGAAATCTATTGCTAACTTCGCACCGATTATTTTAACACTTTATTGTTTTATTTCAAAAAGTGAGTTGTTGAATTTACGGCTTAGTACTTATTTGACTCAAATAGGCCGATTGTTCCTCTCAAATACATAATCAGTTGGTTAATCATAGTTGGTGACTCAATATATCGTACATGTATAACAGAATTACAATAATCGGCTAAATGTTTAATAAAATATTACTATCCTTGTTCTAATTCACAATGGTGAACTCAAAATATATTGCACTCTTATGTGATATTGCTTGGTACGTCAGCGTTTGTTATTTGATATTGATGGAATTTGTAATGATGAAAGAGGATTATGCTGTGTTCATACTCACGAATGTTATTGTCAGTTGAATTACGCGTTTATAGTACACAGCGAAAGTGTCTCATACGAATGACATTCTATTTAAGGTGATTTTGTTACAGAAGCAAGATGCGTACATTGAGAAAAATGCTTGGGTTAATTCAATATAAAATATTTGTTTACCGTTTTTCCATGTTGACCCAAAACAAAGTGGTATCGAATAAATCCGTTAATGTGTTTGACTAAAAGATATAACATTTTCGTTTCGGATTAACAATATTTACTGTAGATTTATGTACAACTTAAAGCAAACATTATACATTTAAAATAGGCGAAAGTGCCTTCTTTAGGTGCTTTGCAATGAATTAGGAAATGCAATATTTATTAAGAAAACTAGAAAAACTACTGGAATAGACCATTCAAAGAATAAAATTAATTAGTGCAGCTCCGCGGAGGAACCCTTTTCGAAGCTAGACTAATTAATTTTATTCTTTGAATGATCTATTCTCGTAGTTTTTCTAAAACTATAAGAAATATGAATTTAAAGAATTTCTGCTTGCTAGTTCTTGGGACAAAATGACTTCCGACGCAAATCAGAAATGTTGGCACGAAATATTTTTTTTTATTCAGACAATGATGCGTCAGACTCCGATTGGGGAGTCTGAAGATCTGGTTCCATTGTCTCTACTTAATCAAAGAAGTGGATCAGTTAGTGATGAGCATAGCGAAATTGCTTCATTGAAAGCACATTTGTGCTTTAATTTCTGCATAGCTTAACATTTAAATAATTTGAAAGCAACAATCGGTGATTATTTAGTGCCTTTCTTGTTAAATGACAATTCATGGATTAATGCTCTATCTCTATTATGGGGCGTGCAGTTTTGGAGTCACAAAACTGTATGACTGTAGGTAACTGTTATGGACATTAACCTTACCTTTTACACAATGCACCTTCATTAATTGTTTTTAAAACTGCAGGGGTAATTTAAAACAAATAAAATACGTAAAATAAATAAATAAAACAAGTAAATCATGTAGATTAAACGAATGAGTAAACTAATTTATGTAGGTACCAATATAAATAACAACAAACTGCCATATTGGGAGGCTGTTGTTTGAAATGAAGTTAGGCTTAGAAATTCAGACCCCGATGACTCATCCATTGTCCTTCCTGCACCATCCCTCGTAGACTGTTGGGTTGTCTCATTCTTTTGCGCATGCCTAGTCTGTGGCATTGGTACTACGGAAAACGATTTCACTTACATTTAGTATTTGTTTTGTCCAACACTTTTACAAAACAAAGCTAGCAGTGTTTCTTTAAAAAAGCATTTTAGATGTATACACACTTACGATGTATCTCTGCCATACTCGGCAGAGATATATCGAAAGACAATCTTTGGAGCTGCACGATTCTACTCTGTCACAGAGTGAATCCACTAGATTTTTAGGCGTTATACTTCGCCAGAATCTCATTTGGAAAGAATATTGTGATGAACTAGCCAAGAAAATTTCTGCAAAAACTTTTCTATTTCGTCTAAAACCTTGTGTATCTGCTAGTACTTTGATGACCCTGTATTATGCGGAAATTCAATCAAGAATTCAGTATGCCATTGTTTTTGTGGGCTGCACACCCTCACTCCGAGGTGGTCTTTTTGGCGCAGAAAGCGATTGTTAGAGCTATTGCAGACGCAAAAATTTCCGATTCATGTCGACCGATTTTTTCTCTTTATCAAATGTTACCTCTGTCATGTTTGTATATCTTAGAAATATGTTGTTATATATATAAAAACAGGCTAACACTTAAAAAGAATGCTGACATGCACACATATGCCACCAGGACTAGAAATGATTTTGCATAGACCAGAATGTACGTTACATCTTCACTAGTTTGGGCCCTGAAAATTTAGGTATCAAAATTTTTAATAAGATATCCACTATTATAAGTATTGGCAATTCCTATAGAGAATTTAGGAAAACATTAATAACTTTTCTCAACCGAAACAATTTTTATTCTGTAGATGAATTCTTTAATTATTAAGTTTGCTTACTTTCGCTTTAGTTTTTAATTATGTTGGATGTTTTTTTCCTTCTTTTCTCTATTTTTTGTAGACTTGTTACATATACAACCAAATAATTTTTATTATTATTATTAGTATTATTATATTGTATTTATTATTATGTACTTATGCGCATTTTTGCTTACCTTGTGCATAGATAAATTTTGAACGATAAAAAATACAATGCTTCTAAAAATCATAATTTTTACATATTTTGTAGTTGTGTGAAAAGGAAAGACTTATACCGCCATCTAGAGAACTTCATGTCAATTATTTGCAGATTTTAAGGGTTTATAGAATAAAACAAATCAGTTTACAGTAATTACAAATTTCCTACCACCAGTAATTCCTTGTTGGAATAAAGCTATTTTTATTTTTTGGAAATCATTCTAGTTCCAACAAACAAGTAGTTGTATTACCTATCTTTGAATTTTTTAAGCGGTTTTTATTTTTCTGCGCGAGAAGACGTTTACATGGGTTGCATTACGAGAGAAGAAGCTTTTGTTGTCAATAAGCTCGCTCGTGCATACTACATAAATCTCCCTAAACATTCAATTTCCCCTTATTCAGCTGGCTTCGTCCGTAACGGAAGAATTCTTTAGTTTAGTATTCAGCATTGCGAACTTTTCCGATAGAAATTCCAGGGCACAGTCGCAATTGGTTCCCGATTGCCGAGATTCCCCGTTTCTGTAGTACCGCCCCGTTACCTTGCTACTCATAAGACGTTGGGGAGAACTGTTGACTGGAGATGAGAACGTCTGAACATGCAAACACTCAATTTGCATAAGAGATACAACGTACGCCTTCCTTAACCGGAATCTCATTAAATAGATTTCGTTCTCACAAAGGAAGCTAAGAAAGTTCTGGCGAGTGGTTCCCCGACGTAATCTGATTACGCTTTTGTGTAGCGTGCAAAATTACGGGAAGGGACAGACCATCAGCGACCGCGAGAATGCTCCAGTTGACAGTTCTCTGTTGTAGTAAAAGTTTGTGGAGCTGTGCCGAGTCGGAACTGTCATTAGGAGTTCCTAATCCGAGTTGTATTTGGATATCCTCTGGAAGGTATAGGATTACTCATGCGGTGCAGTAAAGGAAGTAGAATGTAGTGTTTGTAATGGTCGTTTAGTTGGAGAAAGAGCAGTCAGCAGTGTTGGTACGATCGAGGAAGTAGTAGTTAATTGTAGTTGGGGTCGATTTTAGTCCTAGAAACTTAAAATGGTATCTAACAACAATTTCGCTTTTGAACAGTTTGTGTTTACTACACAATAAATAGGCGCATATCCTTCATATTGAATTAGTTTTATTTGCCCATAATAGTAGATATATTGAAACTAATTTTATGTATTGTATGCTTGGCTGAACTATAAATTTCTTTTGCTACTTCCGGGTATAGAATCGTATAAAAGTCTCGATTCAAAGGAATACTTTTATACGTTGGCGCGCTGCAGTAAATCAAAACCAGTTATTATGATGTTTTTGAAAGTTGGTAGTAATCTAAGAAAAAGGTTTCAATTCGGGTAATTATTAGATATTCATTTAATGGAATTTTCAGATTACCAAAGGTATTAATGTAGGAACATTTATGTAGTATCGGATGTACATCTTCTTATTTATTTGCTTCTTGCACTTATTATTTAATGCATGATTTATTGGTTACTTCTGTTTCCTATTATCAAAAAAAAAAAAAAACAAAAGGCAATATTTTATCATGACACTTTGTCAACTTTTTCCCTACATCTGCATGGCACGCTAGATATACAATAAAAATTTAAAAACGTTATATCTCCTTTCATGTTTAAAATAAGTAAAGAGTGTAACATCTTTATTTTTGAAAAGCCCGCAAAATTTTCTATTTGGCAACTATGTTTGCTATTAAAAAAAAGTAAAACGATGTTTTTGGTAATTTTTTTTTGTCCATGGGCGGCTGTAGACCCGAAGAAGGTAACTTGATCTAGACAGATCTATTGTGCCCCTTTGTCAAAATTTTTAGGAAAATATTTAAAAGTTGATTCCATATCAAAAATCAAAATAAAAAATAGCATAAAATACATCTGAACCTTTTTTTTGAAATTTTGAATAATAAGAAAGCTATAGAGTATAATAGAAATTGAAGAAAAACCATTTATTTTTAATATCTTGGAAATGGTAAAATAATGCTGAAATCTGATTTCACAAACGATTTTATATTGAAAAAGTAGTCCTGGACTACCTGTCTCACTTTCTCCGTTGTAAAGTGTATTTATCCATTAAGTAGGTATACATCGAATTTGGTCCACCCAGGTCTGAAAGGGCTAATTTAATTTATTTAGGTATCTATTTCAATCATTTTAAATTATATTATCTAAATGTTGTATTGTTTGTTGATTATGTGTTATTGCTCGATGGTTTAAGTTAAACATTGGTGGCCTGTGGTGGAGAGCGCAAGGCTTCTTGGTCTGACTTTGAACAATACGCATAGATATCGTGAACAAATTTCACTATATATTCGTAATGCATATATCAATTTAAGAAAACTGTACCCTTACAGGCATATATTTTGTGAAGCTATTAAAAAAAAACCTTTGTGAGACCTTCGTTCTATCCCAATTCTCATATTGTGTACCAATATATCACGCTTCGTTAGATGTTTTAACGCGGAATCGAATACAAAAGATACAAAATTCGTGCTTGTTGCATATACGCATCCGCAAATTTTGAACATATATCTCAGAAAATTACTAACCGCCACAGTGCGTTTGAATATGCATTTAGCGGAACTAAGATGTTTTAATCTATATACTCGGATTGTTTTATATAAGTCTTCGCCTTATTTATATTACAAAATCAAATATCGCACGGATGTACATAACGTGACTACACGATTTCGCCGAAAAATATCACCACCGCCGCACTAGACTGCTCTCTATCAACGCTCATTTTCGTATCAAATTTATGTCACTTTGAACAGCCTTCCTGAGCGGTTTACCCGTGTGCCCTTACCAAGAGCGAGCTCGATCCATATAGTTTTCGTGGATGTTCTGATGCGCGCGGCCCCAATGTCGGCTGATAGGAATTATGGTGCATCATGTTTTCCTAGTGTAGTGTGAATGAATAATTCTTATCTTAAGTTTTCTGTACATTGTTCATTGCAGATATAGTTTAGGCATGTGAATTTGTATGCATTTTCTGAGCTCCGCCTTATGATTGATATTATTATTTTGATTATTTTGGTTTTGATGTTGATTATAAAAATAACTCACCATTATCAATAAAGGCATTTATTATTTATTATTATTATTATTATTATTAATATACTTCTTGCAGCAATAGCAGAAGTTTCTACAATAACGAGATATCTTGATTGTAGGACAATGAAACTACATTTGTGTAGGTACTTGTTTAAACGAATCTGTGTTATAATGAAAGAGCTAAGTAGCTAAACCTTTTTATAATACGAATAATAATATACATTTATTATCCAACAGACAAAGCCCAATTACAGGATAATATAATTGAATAAGTAGATATATACAGTAATTTAGTACAACAAAATGAAAAAAAGAAGTTGATTAACTATCTAAGAGAATTAAAAGTCTCATATATTGTATTAAATTAAATAATTAATTAAATAAAAACTGAATTTGAAGCTGAAGAATATTAAATAGCACTATTCAAATAAATATGTCTGAGTCCTGCCTATTCGCCACCTTGAAGAAAGTGTACGTCGGAGCCTTTAGCATTATATCCGTCCTCGCAAATTGAACCAGGAAGGCACAATCATATCTAGAATTTATTCTAGGTACTAGTAAATCCATTCGCTCTAAAATGAAAGGGCAATCGATGCTATTTTTTAGCAATTTAAGAAGAAATTTTTCACAAACTTTTTCTATTCGTTTGCTTAAAGCTTGCATATTGTGCCTGTGTAATAATTGATCTTGAGGTATGCCTCTTTCTGGGTAACTTCCATCCATTTTGAAAGAAAGAAATTTAAAAAATTTGCGGTGGATACTGTCTAGATTCAGGAGGTCACATGCATACAAAGGGTTTCAATCAAAACAGCATATTTCAGTTTGCTTACTACCTATGCAAAGTATAATGATTGTAATACAAAGGCATCTTTAAAGTATTTGGAGACACTCATAATGAAACCAAGAGATTTTATGGCTTCAGAACATATATAGCCAATATGCAATTTGAAGGAAAGCTTGGTATCAAAGACTACACCAAGATTCTTGAAGTCAAATTTACGAGATAAGGTACTACCCTTGACTACGTAGGGCGAAAACGAACGAGTGCAGGTAATCACACAACATTTATCAACGTTCAGCTTCAATTTGAGCGCATCACATCAATTAACAACTGCATTTAAAGCACTTTGAAGCTTGCCCACATCAGTAAAACAAGAAATTTCAGTGAAGATCTTGATATCATCAGTACATACAAGAATGGGAAGGTCAATTAGGAAAAGTAGATCATTGATATACAACACAAACAGCAATGGTCCCAGATTCGAATTTTATACTTTTCGAACAGATTCGAACTTTATACTTTTTAGCATAAATATATACTAAAAAGTACAAAAAGCTCCAACTTGGAAGATATTCCTCTGTTTTTGATGCAATGACAAGGCGTTTGTGTCCATATGTGATGTGTTATGTTTCATGCCTTGTATACTAGCCCGTTTTTGCATTGCAGAATAAGGAGCTTAGTCGAGTTGCAAACCTTCAGTAATGTATTCAACCGCAAACGTTATAATCCGATAGTTAATATTTTTATTATATTATCTATTACGGCCAGATGAGCACAATGGTTGCGCAACAACGTGCCAACTCGCTTATACCGCATTTAATTCAATGAAACTTTGGTTTTTGTTGTGATGGAGTATAACAACAATATAATAAATTTACATCGACGAATCGACGTGAATATTCGAGTTCAAAGTGGATAATTTACTGTCAAACAAATACATGTCGTCTGCTTGGAAGGAAATTGTGACAGCTCAAAAGTAGATTTTTGCTTTAAATGCTAAAACATCTCCAAAATGTGTATATAGGAAATTGTTTCACTTAGTAATTAATATTTATAGGAGTTTTATATACACATTTTCAGTATGTTTTAGTATTAAAAACAAAAATATTTGTGACTATCTCTTTGGAAGCTAACAATGACGTAAGACGTATTTTTTAATACATCAGCGCGGTAAAATAAAAAATATATATTTTATGGAAATGAAAAATGGCGAGCGCCATCTACTTTTCAATAGTGTACCTATATATTTGAAGTCGATAGAATAGTTAACTATACTTATTAATTGTACATGTATTTTTGCGAATATGTGTCAGAACCTGTAGTTACCAGTGTTGCCAACTTGGTGAATTTTCCACTAAATCTGATGTATTGATAGCACGTCTGGTGTACACAAATCATATTCTAGTGACTAGTGAGTGTTTAGTGGATTTTCTTTAATTTTAGTAATAAATCTAGTGAATTCATTCAACACGAAAACCAAATTACATCAAAGTATAGGAAAACCAAGTAGCGTCATTCTCGCCAAGACACATTTCAGTCGCCATTTTATTTTGTACCGTATAATTTATGTTATGTAAGTCTACCATTCCTATTCTATGATATGGAATTTAGATAAGTCTTTTGTAATTTAGCTTTCTTCTAGAATGTTAGAGTGTATTTTCGTTTGTATGGGAATGATTTTAATTTTAATTCCACATTTTAATTCCAACATACATATACATTTTTTAAAATTTCGCGCGCAATGTACAAAACAAAATGGTAGGAGGTCACCAAAAATTTTCCCTAAAAACCTACTTATAAAAACGTGAGTAACGCTACTTGGTTTTCCTACACTTTGATTGCATATATGCAAATAAATAAATAAAAGTACAAAATAAAATAATAAAATAAATAAGGGTATACATTATGATTTTATAAAACACGGTTATAGTTGTAAATTATTAATATTTGACGACTACGTAATAAGTGTTGTATTAAATTCATAAAAAAAATTATAATAACAAATGAAATAAAAGGAGATTTTTTAGTAAAAAACTATTAATTACTTAAATATATAAAATATTTTTCTTTGCTTTTCTTAAAATGCTTTATAAAGTAATTTCTTTCCCAATTCTAGTGATTTTTTGGTGGAATTATAATCCCAATCTAGTGAAATATGTCTTCTATCAATTGGCAACACTGGTAGTTACATGCAACTAGCTTAGACGAGTTGCGTGAGCGTCATGATATCGTAGTTTCTTAAAACTCAGTTCAATTTTCTTATGAAATGCTTTCGTAAAACTTGAGTTTTATATTTCACGAAACTTGTTTTATGAAACTGGTTTCGTCAGCTTAATAAGTTTCAAGCATAAAAAAAACATTACATAATTGTAAGTCAACCAAAGAAAGGCCAAAAATTTTGTTAAAACTCTAATCTTATTGATTTAAATATTGACACTCTAACAAAAAAAAAAAACAAATTATGTATTTTGACCGAGCGTATTATATTAGTTTCACCATTTAATGGTTACATTAACACATACATATTTAAAATTAAAAAGAAAATGTTAAAATAGCAGTTTCATTTCTCTAAGTATGTGTTGGTTATTATCGTAACCATTATTAATGTATTTTTCATTACTTGTACTTATTATTATAGTTCTTAAATTAATTGGAGCAGAGGAAGTTTAATATTAAAGTACGTATTTCAAGTAAGGATGCGTTCTGTTCTGTTTTTTAATTCATCTGTTAGTTAATGATAACGCCATAGTATGTTCAACTCTACAAGTATGAAAACTTTTGTAACTAGTGATGATTTCATTGAATTACTTTCTTTCGATGAGCAAAATTTGGGATGCTTATTACGGACATGGTAGTAAGTAATCTTAAAACCGAAAAATGCCCTACAGTTACATTTACTAATGTGGTCTCTTGTACCTTATTTATTTCTCGATCATTGTTAACCAAATGTTTATGCTGGGGAAGGTAGTTTTAATTGGAATTCTCTGGAATGAAGGTTGCTATTTCATTTGTGGAAATTCTCTTTTTCCCTTAACATAAAAACAGTACAGACAATACCCCATTTCCCTCCAGGAACTATTTTATCAGCAAATACGATACGTACTACCTCAATCCCGCCGTTGCGAGCTTTCAAATAGAATTCCTCCCGAAATCTATTTGCAATCCCCACTGTTGGTGCCGATAACCCGGAATTCAACGCGGAAAAAACAGACTGAGGTGTAACGTATATTCAGCGGGAACTACGTTTCCAATCGATTCAACTGTCGACCCTTTCTGTTAGTTCGCGGAAGACATGTTTACTTTTCTCGGTGGCCGTTTCAATTATTCCTAACTCGTTTGCATGGGGAAGTCTATTAATATTGCGAAGGTTGAGAAATATATCTTTTCGACGTTGTTTCTATCGACCAGTTAATGGCTTGAACTTTAACGTTTGAACATGTTGTATTCTCCTGAGCGATTCTAATTTCTTAATCGATTTCTATTAAATATTAATTAGATTAAGTTAACTCTAGAAGGACATTATTTATGTAACTCACCCAAATACAAATGTTAGAAGGACGAAAAACGGAATCGTAAAAGTAGTTGTCCTAGGTTTTATTGATTGTGTCGGATATGTGTTTATCGTGGATTATACAGGTGCGTCCCAGCGAAGACTAGATCTTTGTTAAAGTTTTATTTTTCATTTGTAATGAAATCTTTTACATAAAACTTTCATACAATTTAATATTTAAAAATGCTTTTGATTATACAAAGTAATTGTAGATTACGCATACTTCGTTATTTTAAATGGAACACGCTACAGTATTTTTTTTTATTTTTGAATTTTATGTAAAAGAATTACAAAGCTTTATATAAGAAATATATGTATATCTTCAATAATAACGTTAGTATTTTCTTCTATAAAAATTCTATAAAATTTGGAATACTTCTGTATTACATTAGCCATAGATGGCCAGTTACTTATTTTTGAGGGCCCAAACAGTTTAGCGTATGCTATATACAGAATGAGCATATTTGAGCCATTAATGGATATATGAAAATTTTACGAAAGTTTATGTCGGATGTCACTGATAAATTTAAATGTTTTATTAATATATTGAGGTATTATTTTGAAATTAACTTTCCTTTGATCAAGACGAACGTCACTGTTATTAGAAATAACTGGCTAACTAATGATCTTATACTTACGAAAAATGAGTTGAATAATTTTTATCATATTTCTCTAGAGTCAAATGATACGAATATTCATACAAAGCAGTGAAAGATAATTATCGTTGGGTTGTGTATGGTGCTAAGTCTGACTATTATAGTAACTTCATTGACGGTCCATATTATAGAGAAAAAAACTAAAACTGTCTGGAAAATTGTGAATCAATACCGAGGCCGTAAAAATATAAATAATGACATACATTTAAAAATAAATGATCAAATGTATACTGAAGAAAAAATAGTACCATCCAAGTTTGCACAATATTTTTCAAAAGTAGCCAGTATCTTAATTTTCAACAATATTCAGAATATTCATGTAGAATGTACATTGTTGTCATTTAATTCAAATACATTTTTCTTTGAACTTCGGTTGGATGAAGTTATAAATTGCATTAATCGTTTAAAGAATATCGATTCAACTTGCCATTAGTATATCCCAGCAAAATTAGTCAAACATGTCAAACATATTATTGCCCCGATCCTTAGTTGATTTATACAATTGCTCAAGTACAGGCGAATTTCCTGCAATATTAAAAACTGGAACTGTAGATCCTATATTCAAAAAGAGTGATAAAGGAGTTATAGACAATTATCGGCTGATTTGTATAATCAGTGCTTTTAGTAAATTAATTGAGAGATTTTACTGGAAAGATTCATTACTATTTTTAGACAAAAGTAAAATTTTTACTTTTTGTCAACATGACCACTGGCCTGGTCGGCCTCTACAGATGTGTTGGTGTATTTTATTGATCGGGTGTACAGACAGATGGACAAAGGAAATATGGTTGAAGCCATCTTTTTTGATATGTCTAAAGCGTTTGACTGCGTTAATATTGATTTCACGCTAAGAAAGCTGTATGCCCCAGGTATTAGGTGTTAGATGTTACTTTACAGTGGATAAAAACATACATGAAAAATAGAACTATCGCTGTTAAATTGAGAAATGCATCTGACTGCTATGCCATGGATTATGGTGTACCGCACGGCTCGGTATTAGGTCCGTTTCTCTTTTCAATGTTTATTAATAATTTACCCGATCACCTCAATGAATTCGTAACACTTTATGCTGATGATGCACCGGTAATTGTTGAATCAAATAATGAATAGGACTTACAATAAAAAGTTTTGAACGTCAGGGAGCAGTTCACAAGTTGGTGTAATAAAAATCAGTTAATTTTAAACACTAAAAAGATAACACTTATTTGTTTTTGCACTTGGCCCAGTTACTTTTGAATACAATTTGATACATTTTTTAATTACGTTGCCTGCACAAATAAGAGCTATTTCCTCAAGAAATCTGTTCAAAAAGAAATTAAAAATCTGCTTGATCAAATGCTGCCTTTTTCCTATTGTCCAATAAATAATATTTGTCAAAACGGATTTTTTCAATATACATCGTGTTCACTTTGCTATTTCTACCAAATATGTTCTGTTATTGGTATGAAGTACGAGATGCGGGGATGGGAAAATTTCTGCAATACATGTAAGTATTTAACGTGTTTTCTGTATTATGTAAGGAGAAAACTACTGTAAAATAGATGTGCTACTATCGAACTTCAATTCTTCAGTTTCCACAATGCAAAACGTAATTTGATTTAAAGCTTCAAATTTGTCTATCTAACCGTATGTTTAGATGAATGGAAAAAACGTGTTAACTTTCTAGTAATATTAAAGAAACCATTTTCATTATTAATTAGAACAAGTTCAAATTTTTATTTAAATTAAAATCTTATAGAACCCGAAAAATTTCTTTGATTTAACTCAAATTTTGGTCATAATAACAAAAAAAAAAAAAATCAAAGAGCATTTTGTTAATTCAACACAGTAACTTTTCTTATTATATTAAATTTATTAAATTATTTAATGCTTTATTATATCAACAAAGAAATCTTACCCTACGACTAATATCGATTGTTTTCAAGTCAAAGCTGTGTTTTTCATAAAGGAGAAATATGTTTGCTAAAAGACTATTAGTTCCAAATAAATCTTTTCATAGCACTTAATAAATATTTCTTTGCCACTATTTAAAACAATAATTTCTTTGAATTAATACATATGTATTTATTAACATTAACGAAATCCTTTTCTCAGTGTAGGTAGATTTCTTTTAATCATTGCTAAACATCCACAGGAGGGCACTAACGTCAACGTATAGGAACATCAATCTAAATGCTTTTAGAAGAAGTGGAGTTGTGGGTGTCATAGCTGTAACTATTGGCACTTAAACCCACACAAATCTCAAAACGACTCCTACGCTGCTAGCTTAATATTTACTCACTGTTTATTTTCTTTTTTGAGTAAATCATTCTTCAATTTCCTTTTGTGTGTCATCAATCAATGGCTTTATATTAAAATGCAAAACAAAAATCATATCATGGAAAAGCTTATATGCGGAGAAAAACTTTTACTTTTAATAAAAATACAGTTGCAACGGACATTCCAACTCGGTCAATATTACAAATTTTCCTCGTACAGTAAGAGAAAAAAGTAACCGCTCGGTGTTTGCTAGTAAAGAAAAAGATCACGGGATTTATATATTGTAGATATCCGGCTCTACTGAATAAAAGATATGAACTACATGTTTTCGGCTGCCAGCAATAGATACTGCCGGATGCTATGTTTGTTTGCCATTTTAAAATCAGATCGTAAATGCGTTCGCTCAAAAGATTAACATATGTCTCGGCTATTTGGTGGAAATATTTTTAGATGCTAGGTTATTAAATATTAAGTTAAATTTCGGCGATCAGGAGAAGAAAAGAAAACGAATAAAATAACTTCTAATTTTTACAAATTCTTTAATATAATTTGGTGACGAGTTTAGTTCCTTACAAGAATATCTTCAGGTCAGAATTTTTTGCACTTAAGATTATCATGAATTAAATTAAAATTGAATTGTGTGTTTGCTTATATAACTTTACATTTAATTTAAATATCTACAACAGATAAAAATGTTTCTGTTTTAGATATTTAAATTAAATGGAAAGTTATATGGATAATAGCTAGCTGAATAAGGTAATGAGTTATTAGTTCTTCATAAAAGAAACATTTGTACCATGTTTCAACCATGGATGTACATTTTTCTGTCAGAACCATACTAAATAAAAATATAATTTTCGTTAAAAAAACATCTTTTTTATTATCGATTGGACGGGCATCATGGGGCTCATGTCCTCGACGCTGACGGCTGCTATAGAGACCATTCTTGGGCTTCTCCGGCTGCAGTTGGTGTAAGTAACCCTAGGCAAGCACAGAGCAAAATGTGTGGGTGCAAGGGTTTCATCGGCAAAGTCAGAGATCATACCAGCATCTTCAACTACATCGAACAGACCATTTTCCGTAAAGGCTGAAAACGCGTAATGGCGCGGGTATTGGAATCTGAAGGACGGAGAGCGGGACGGTGAAGCTTTTAGCCTAGGGGCCTCCCCCGTCATTTTTCAGGCCGAAATAATCTCCATCCAGATTTGTGCTGAAGGCATCTCAAACTAACTTGCGCGAGAATGGAATGGTAGAAACCATCTCCGACGGCCAGGCTGCCCTCAAAGCTTTGCGAGCTGTCAGATTTGACTCTGAGGTAGTACAGGGGTGTCACAGAAACCTTAAACAGCTGGCGCAACATCACATTGTTACATTGAAATGTTATAATGTAGGGGGCTCACTGAATGGTGCCGAACTTGATCCCCCCAGAGTGGGAGGGGGGACATCTTTGAAATCTTAAATCTATACGGCCGTTTATACATATAGATCCATGCATACATATACACTTGACAGCATTAAAAGGAAAGCGCAATCAGTTATCAAGTGCAGAGTCAAATGATTCTTCCCTACAAAAGCTACATTGATTATATTCCAAATATGTAATCTTATTTTCATTATTACATTACGTATGGGTTGAAGCATTTTTTTAGTAGGGTTATGAAGGACTAAGAACCCATACATAGTCCATTTGATTATCTTTGATTATTTTTGAGTACCTTATTTGGCTATACCTTTTAAGGTGGTATTTAAGCTATTCCAATTATTTAATGATTCAGAATGTAACAATACTTCCACCAAGTAGCGGTAAATAGATATACGACAAAAATACTTCAAATTGTGACACTGATATTACTGCAAACTTCAGTCAAATTCAGTATTTCTGCTCATGACGATAGCTTTGCAATTGAAACGTACTGCTGTGTACTGATGGTACAAGCATAAATGCAAAATGAATTTAAAAATGAAAAAATTAAATTTACTAGCTCAGCGGCAAAAAAATAAAGGCGCAAAGACTATCTACTTTCAGGGTTACTCTCACAATTATACTAATCTTGAAAAGTAAAATGTGGGCGTAAGTAAATTGACTATCTTTAATTATTAAAATTGAAAAGGTTGAATCAAAAATAAAAGAACTGAAATTTTGAATGACATTAACAATCATTAAATTTATATATAAAAAAAAAAAAAACATTTAATACAATGACGCAGAAATGAACCGGGAATTAAAGATTCTGGCCGAAAACAAAACTGCATTAGACTCTACAATTAAAAAGTACGATGCAAATCTTTAACAAACAAAAGAGGTAAATTTGTTCTAGAAGAAAATCCTATTTCACAAAAAATCCACGTGGTCTCAAAATTAAAACACAAAATAAATTTAAACGTGGACAAACAAGTGTATTAATATAATCGAAATTTAATCACAAGCACAATGCTACTTTTCACCTAAACCGAGGTGATTAACTAAAAAAAACTAATTTGAAAACTAAGAAACGGAAAAATAACCTCTTTAAACTAAAAAAAAACAAATCTCTTCTAAAACAAATAACAATAACTGATCTTACATCTGACATGTGTACACAAATAAAATACAACAGCAATTATTAAATGAGTTCCTTGAAAGATGATAAAAATTTCAAATTAACCGAACAACATATTAAATAAAAATGAAATAACCAAAATGGCATCAAAGAAAAATAAAAAGCATGTACTTACTCCGGCATCGTTTAAGGAACTACCTTTTAGGGGCCCAAACATCGCATACATATAACAATTTACAATTGCGTGCCAAAGCGACGCATGAAATGCAAAGAAAATCTCTTGAATATTACAAAATAAACAATACTGACGAAGGCAATATGTACAATCGAATGAAATAAATATACACAACTGAACAATTACATTAAACTTAACAAACAATTCTATTAACAAAATCTTTTCAAAATAAAATATTAAACTTGTGCAAACTCAATCATTGCATTGATAAAGGTAATTTGGAATGAACAAAAATACAAATTTGAATTTCCGAAAACCCGGGTGCCAGACCACAGCAGTACGTCCAGTTTAGTGCAGTTTGTGGTGAGGGCCTAGGAGAAGTTTGCAAATAGATGTATGTTAACTTTTTCGATCGTGGCGTTTTTATACGTCCTTTCACTACCTTATCCCAAAACCTTTCATTTCTTTTATTCAGTACAGCCAGATATTCGCAATATATCCCGTAAAAATTATGTTCATGTCATTTTTTTCTTTACTAGCTGCCACCGTGGGTACTTTTTTTTCTCGTACTATACGCGCGCGAACACAATACCGGCTTGATGGGCGAGCTATGGCAGCGCCTGCTTGTATTGCCGATCGGATCGTGGAATTTTCGCCGCTGCCCTGACCTTGTTACGTGTTCTGCTAGTCCGACGTTTCGGTGTTACGGATGAGCGTCGGTCGTTCTTGACCCACATCCGGATAGCGCCGGGACGTCGTCAACGTTGCCATCAACGCCGTTGAACTAGAGCAGAACGACCCTTATTCTGCATAGTAGTCGATGCGTCGACGTCTTGATTTCGTTCCTTTCTTGTGTGACCGTGACGCGAATTCGTGGGCGTCGCCTCGTTGATGGCCGAAAATAGATCGACTTGTTGTTCTCTGTCCTCCTTGTCACGTCGGCAGGAGGAAGAGATAACTTTGCGGGTATTGATGAGGGTCGCGTTGTTGTTTGCTTGTCTGATTCGGTAGAAAGTGTGTGTGGCTGTACGCATGTACGTAAACATTCCAACGTTCGCCCCAATTTCGTATTTTATGGGGAATTTAATAGAAATTTATTACGCATGTCGTGTTTGCTATCATTTCTTTGGAGGAGCTTTGTTTGCCTCTAAATGAAAACCCTTTGAAATTGAAATTAATATATCAAGGAGAAGCGGTCGCCTTTATGAGATTCTTTGGGCGTATCTTTGACGAGAAGGCTTTAAGAATTATCTCGACATTGCACTTACACATTGCTAAAACTTTTAAAATCTAGGCAAGGAAAACATCATTCGCGCAGTTTGGTTAATTTATAGTAATGAATGTTATTTGTCTTAAAGTTCATCCTACAAATCCAGGCCTTTAGTTAGCTCTTAAGCTTTTAGGAAAACGATAATCTTCCTAAAAATCAAATACCTGATTCTTGTGTTGGCAAGGCAGTGGCAGAAAATGTACCCAATTGTCTCTTCGTCAACCAAATAGAGCAGGCATGCATTCAGTCTCATCAGAGAACCCCATTCTGTGTAGACGCGTTCTGTATCTACAGTGACTTGTAAAAGAATACAATCAATTATTGCTTTGACACTTTCGCGATTCCCTGGTTTTGACATGATTAGGTGAGATACACTCCTTCTCATGTACCAAACCAGTACAGTTATTCTAATATTGGATCAATTTCTGTTTTTCCCAAGAATTGATTTCTAGGTTTTAGTCTCTAAAACACTATTGTTCCTAGAAAAAACGATTTATGTCATGATTGGAATGGTGTTATAATGAGAGCTGCCGCCTTTGTCTTCTTGTCTATTCGGAATATTAGAGGTTGGTCAATTTTCCCGAGAGCTTGCTACTGTGATAAAGAGTAAGTTTCACAGGATCTATTGTGTGCGATCAAGTGTCCTGTAAGTTATTTGCTTGAGCACAAAGAAAAAAGCTGGTACACGAAACGTAGGTATAATATTCTTTTAAGCCTGCTTGTGCTACACGGAGAACATGAATTGCTCAGGTTTCTTCTAGATAATTTCTCACTGTTTCGCGTTTTAATAGGTCGTCATTCAAGGTAGTGTTTACGTCAAAATTCATTCTCGATTGAGAAGTGTAAAAGAGGCTGAAAAAACTGCAGTTTATTACGTTGAAATCATTCACACAGCTCAACCGGGAGAACACACACTAGTGTCGACGACATATAATGAATGAACTCCACTATGTCATTAATAAAAAGGAAAAACAGTACTGGGCCAAGAACCGAACCTTGAGTTACTCCCAAACACGTCGGTAGAACAGAAGAATAAAAATACATTTCTTGAGCTAAAGGAAACGTGAGCATACTGCGCATGGTCAGACAGAAATGTTCGAAACCAATCGGCAACAATCCTCCTCACGCCATAACATTCGGGCTTCCTCATCAATATCCCATGGTCAATCTTTGAAGGTTTCTTATAGTATTAATTGATTTGAAAACAGAGGTTATATTGGAAGGTTTAAGAAACTTGGTTAATTTAGGCCCCACAATTTATGAAGTTTTTATTTTTAACAATTTTTCCTACAAATTAACCAGTTTACTTTTGCTTTGTTTATAATTCCATTTGCCTGCTGTAATGTTTCGGTTTTTTTATTTTTTTTTATTTTTGGTAACTTCGTGTACATCCAATTGACAAAATACATGGATTTAAATATCAAGCGACGTAAGGTCTCTTTTAGAAAAGCCTATTTGGCTGATTCCACTAGGTTGCCTGGTTGATCCTCAAATAGTTGAGTGTCGCGTGAAGACTTGCTCAAGCAATTTGTGGAATAAATTTTTATCTCCAACGAGAGGTCAGTACGATGCTAGGACCTGAGGAAGCAGGAGCTTTCGTTGTGCTTGTTCTCCTGCGAGAAGAGATGCAAAAAAGGAAACCCAGTAGAAGAGAAAGTGTAGGGTCCATCTATTGCTAGAAAATCGGGAGATGGGAGCTAACCTGACGACCGCCTTCAACACCTTCTAGTAAGGTAAAATTTCAATAATTACTTAGCTTCGGTTTAGAGTTTCAAATGATGATCATCAATCTCCCCTGAAGAGTAACTTATCACAAGTTACTTCCCAACACCCACCCCCGTGGTTTGATCGTCCGTTTCTATCAGAGATGAAAGGTACAGAACCTCAGGCTCACACCCTAGTTGACATGTAGTTCAACGTCATGACGGGACTTTCTCACCGCTGTATCCAAAACTACTTATACACGAAGATAAATTCTTTAACTTTTTTCGTATGTCGCGAATCATCCTTCGAAGAGGATTCCCTTTCCATTGCTTTATATAAACACTCAACTAGGCGACTAGTGTGAAAAACGAATGCTGGCTAGTGTCTTTTGTGTAGAGTCAACTTGTAAGGATGGGAACGCGAGCAGCACAGGTTGAATTCGTGTGAAAGATTCAGCATGAATGGAACATTTACTACATCACTATGCTCCTTGACAACCGTCCGTTCAACTAGTGCAGCGATCGGCAAACCGTGGCTCGCGAGCCGCATGCGGCTCTTTCAAAAGACAACTACGGATGTTTAAGTTCCCCTAAAAAAAATTAAAAGCTAGACGGACAGACACAAATGAATCTATTCAATTTTAAACTTAAATTTAAATAACTCAAATGTCAAGTTCCTTGTTATATAATTGGGCACAATCCACGAACAGCGTAAATATGGCTAGCTCCAAAATTTTACTTGAAATAGCTAAACGAGGAAAACCATTCACAGACAGTGATTATATTAAGCAGTGTTTTATAAAAGCGTCCTGGAATCTGTTTAGTGATGTTAAAAACAAAACCGAAATTACACCTTACTGGATGTAAAAGTTTCCGGGCTGATATGCCGTGGTCGAATTCTTGTAGATGTTAGCGTTTCGCCAAACTCTGCGGCTGGCATCTACAGGACGGTGATGTAGTAGTTTCACTAGTTGTCTGATGAGTGGACCACTTGTACTGTTTTAGCAGATAGTTGAATATCTTTGATTTTTCTACAACTTCAGTTTTGAATGAATGTAGGCTTTCACATCAGGTGTCAGAATCCTTACTGGATATAGAAGTTTCCGGGCTAATATGCCGTAGTCTAATTCTTGTAGATGTCAACGTCTCGCCAAACACTGCGGCTGGCATCTTCATCTACAAGAATTAGACCACGGCATATCAGCCCGAAAACTTTTATATCCAGTAAGGATTCTGACACCGACCGTGAAAGCCTATAAAACTGAAATTCTAAAAAAAATCAAAGATATTCAACTATCTGCTAAAACAGAACAAGATCGAACTGTTAAAATAGCTTTAGATGTGATACAACAACAGTTGAAGGATAAAAAAACTGAGTTCGGCAATATCAATTGCTGCGACTGAGTCTTGTGACATAAAAGACAGCGCAAGTGGCACTATTTGTAAATATGTGCATGTGCAATGTTTCCATTGCACTCATGGAGCAAAAAGCACGACTAGGATAAACAAAGGATTCATTTCAATTTTAAAAAGTAAAATTGACCATGAAATCCTTTCTTTTCATTGCATAATTCACCAGGAAGCGTTTTGTACACAATCCTTTCCAAAAGAAATAGTTGACGTTTTGGACTTGGTTATTAATATTACGAACAGCCTTCTAGCTAAGGCTCTCTATCATCGCCAATTTAAAGAATTATTAGATGATATGGGTAACCATTACTCGGACTTAATTATGCACAATAATGTACGATGGCTTTCACGAGGCATTGTTTTAAAGCGTTTTTCCTCATGTCTGCCTAAAATTATCACGTTCATAATAATAAGGTCATTGATCATCCTGAATTGAAAGACTGACGTTACAATGCATTTCAACAAACTAAATCTAAAGCTTCAAGGAAAGGAAAACACTGCATTTTCATTACTGGAAGAAGTAGGTTTTTTTTTTTTAATAAATTGCTTCTATTGGCTTAAGATATGGAGATGGGTACATATATTTCCAAACCTTAAAAAATATCGGGATGGAAACCGTGCTTCTATTGATACCAGTTACTTCACAAGAACGATCAAAACAATAAAGGATGGCTTTGCTGCACGATTTGATCAGTTCAAAATAAATTAGCCTACCGCAGCTTCATTGTGAATCCTCTCAAAGCAAACAGCAAAGAACTAAATTTTGCTTCATTTGTATCAATGCTGGTTCAATTGAAATCCAATTACTAGATTTAAAAAGCAAAGATTTGTGGAGTTCGATACTTGATGAACCTAACCAGTAGCTTAGAAGAGCTACAAAAGGCAGAAATGTACTTTGGTATCGCCACATAAGTGGACAGCTTTAAAAGAAATGGCCAAACCTGAGGCACTAATTTTCGATGCCTGGGATTGTGGTCCGGAATGCTATGACCAAATAGAAAAAGTGGCTTTGGAGCTAACGATCTTTGGGTCAACATACTCGTGAGAACAAGTTTCCTCATCCATGAACTTGATAAAGAACAAGTTCAGAAGCCAAATGACTAATCAAAATTTAGAGTCGAGCCTTAAACTAAAAACTACCACTTATATGTCGGATTTACCAAAACTTTCTAGAGAAATGCAAGGTCTTCCTTCGCACTGTTTTCTTAATATAGTTTCATTGTTTGTTTTTTCTAGCGTAGTACCATATTTTTTAACGTAGTAATAATATAAATAATACAAAATAATAATAAGTAACGCCGTATTGTATCTAATAACCCCTTTCTTATATGATTCAAATTTTAAATAAAATGTTAAAGCGGAAATAACAATTTGTGGCTCTTTGAAATTCATGAAATCGATATTCTTATTGCGGATGACTCTTCCGGCTTAAAAGTTTGCCGGCCCCTGAACTAGTGGAATCAACTAACCGCCTCGTTTGAAAGAGGCCTAGGTGCGTCTTGTATTTGTGTGGTTTTGAGCCCTAAGTACAATTATCACGTGCCGCCTCTGCATATGAAGTACACTTTTTGACGCGCATTATATATCTTTTATTGTCTTACTATTTGGAGTTGAGTGCTGAAGTAGTAACAAAAAAGTGTTATCTTATTTGCGTCTTAAAGGATTGATTATTGCTGGTGTGGGATGTGGCAAGATAGCGTTCCTAAATGCGGATTCAAACACAATTCTTTTCATACATATTAAATCCTCCACATCAATGTGTTTCTCCACAACGAAATTTATTTTTATGTGACGGACGTCCGAAGTGATTTATCAACTTTATCTCTTGCACGTATGTAGATATTTCCTTTTCTCGGATCCTCGCACGGTTACGTATGCTTTTATCGTCATACCTACGCGAAATACTTTCGAATCGAAATGGGTCCGGTCGGTCGTAATACAAACGAAACGATCGGCTTTCAGACTTCTTTATTGCCGCCCGTTTTCCGTCCGCGGAGTTGGGTCGTAACAGACGCGTTATTTCCCTGAATTTAGCGTTCGTATCCGGTCCGAAAGCACGTTCAGGGCACGAACTCCGGCGCCGTACACGTTGTGTCGTCGTCGAGAAAACAAAACTTGTTAATGACCTCATTACGTAAGTGTTAATCGTTTCTGGAATCTACATAAACATTATTTTATGCTTCAATAGCGCGCGATCGAATCACGAGGCGTATTGTTGGATAGCGTTTGAGGCAGCCTTCAAAAACGGTCGCGAACACCATAGAAAACAATGGCGCAACGTTATTTTATTTATTCAAAGTGTGTTACATCGTCTGACCATCGTAATGAGGGTATTTTTGGTTTATTATTGCATTCCTTTGGAATTCCTTTTGTTTAGTTTGAGCGTCGCGCGTGGTACGTCGATGAAAACCTGTTACGAAATCGTTCATTGACGAAAATCTCGGAACAGACTCCTAGAAGCTTATTTTAGTTTCGTTGTTTTCGCAGAAGGGTTACTTATGTCTGGAAATGCTAAATTAAGTTTAAAATAGGTATAATTAGAAATGTGTTTACCGAGACCTGTTTTCGAAGACCCAGACTTTCAAGTTAAGGTAGCCTATCATGAGTTAAAACATTGAAGTGTTGAAAATGTGTGTAAGAATAATTAAATTAATTCTTCGTTGACTCAAAAACAATGGTGTCGATATTTTTCAGCATTTGGTAGACTTGAAGGTGTTCTTTTTGCACCCACACTGTTGAATATTTAACACTTTTTTGACTAATTTAATAGTCAGGAGAAGTCCACACTCTTTTCGTGTTATTTTGTCGAGAACTATACGAGTTTAAATTTGACGAACAAAGATAGTCAAGTATTGTCTATTGCTAAGGGGTTATTTTGTCCAACTGACACGTGGAATTATAAAATACTTCTAGTCACATTTTATTTGATCTAGACTAGACAAATTTACTAGCTGTTTAACTAAATGAATGCGATTTATGGGGTGATTTCACACCGTTTTCTAAACACGACGTATTTTTAAATCGCAACTCTTGTTTCTTAGTGCTATAAATATTCTCTCTTTAAGACGTTTTTTCAATTATAAATATGCAGAACCACTTATTCAAAAGTTATGGTTTCAATTAAACGTGCCAATTTCAAAGTGATTTTTTGAGAACCATTATAAAATTAAGTGAATTTTATGCTATTTGACTCAAATCTGAACTAATTACGTAAATAGATGTTCTCAATACATCTTTAAGATGTTGAAATTTTTCACGCATACTGGAATTAACGTTTAATAACACAAGGTTACACTTTGCAGGTCTGGTGGTTTGTTTATATATGTTAATACGCAGAAACAAACCCAAAAACAGATACACGTGCAATGCACGTGGTGCGTATAATGCAATACCGTATTAGATTAGGTGGGGTTCTATATTTCTATCCGAGGGAAAATTTTGATTGGTTGACGCTTCTGAATGTCTAGAAAAATAGTAAATCCTCATATCTGAACAAAGAATTCACACGAAATTCTAGTAATTTCTGTTCTATTAAACACACGTAGTCAACTCGTCTGGCAAAGTTTGTAAAAATCAACACTAAAATATTTGACTAGCGCAAAATTAACGCCAACACCGATAATATTTTCAACAGTGCACCGTGTATTCTAGCTAGTTACTATAGAGGATAAATACGACTCTAAAAATTAGTTTCGGAAAGTAAGCATGTATCTCGAGATTAGATTTCGTGCATAATTATGATTCAGAATTAGCCTCCGAGAATAAATATGGCTCTTCGGATTAGCTTTCCTGAGTAAATGCGACTCTCAAGATTAGGTTTCAGTATAATTACATACTCAAGAACAGCTGTCGAAAGTACATATGTCTCTCGAGATTAGATCTAGAGAATAATTATGACTCAAAATTAGCTCTCGAAGATAAATATAGTTCTTGGATTAGCTTGTCAAAGTAAATATGACTCTCAAGATTTAGTCTCTCAAATAAATGATTCTCAAGAATAGCGCTCGAGCGTAAAAATGTCTCTGAAGATTGATCTTGAAATAATTATGATGCAGAATTAGCTTTGGAGAATAATTATGACTTAGAATTAGCTCTCGGAATATATATGGCTCGTGAGAACCGCCATATTGCGACAAACCGCTGGGGCGCAAACGCAAACAGCTAAGATAATTAAATAAGTACGAAAAATACAAGGTTTGAACATAAAGTAGAGTGCAATTGAAAAGTATTAGTTCGGGAAAATTGTTTTATTTGCAGATATTTTAAGAGGAACGAGTAAATAGAACTCAAATTGTTAATATCAGTTCTAACATTTACGGTATTGTATTTATTAATGTATACTATTTCAAGAAATAAACGTTTTTTGTATTCGTTTTTCCTATGCTTCCATCATTGGCAGGGAAAGCGAATTAATTACCAATTTATACGCTTCTTGCGAAAGGCTACTCAATAATATCGCATGTTTGTTTTAATATCGGTGATGGTATTGGCTATAAAAAAAAATGCTCCAACCGTTTTTTCATGCAGTTATTAGCCAAATGTGCCTTTTTGGATCGACTTCCGTCTGTAGCCCTAATGAAGAATCGGTGTGCAGCAAATAATACTTTCTTGAAATCCCTAGTAAGTACAGGCGGTACTTTTACCTAACTTGTATTCCTAATGTATCCATTTTTCATTCACCACTTATTTTTCTCGTCGGCAAATGTTATATTTTTAATATTGGACTTTAATTTAAAAATAATATACCATAGTACCGAATATTAATACGTTTATTTACATAGATATATTTATTTGAATGGACAGTGGACTCAATTAACATGCGCAGCCCTTGATGCTGGAGGCACTTTATATTATTAAAATTAACTAACTGCAAGAAGCAAATATACATATAACTAGATTTTTACAATACATTACAATAATGTTTTTAATAGCTGTTTAGAAAAATTAGCATCATAGGCTTGAGGAAAAAGTAACGCTCACTTCGTTAATTGAAGAACACTTTGCTCAAGTAAACTCAATGAGTGTGTTAAATTAAAAAAAGTAGAAGTACCAAAAAAACAGGAACATAATTGCCTTCACTATATTTCTCTTGTTATGTTAACTATAATTTTGGGTAACTGAACAATATTTTGTTAACAAAACCTATTTTATTAATTTAATGTCTACCCTCGTGTCTATCGTTTCCTCAGTGTACACTGAGAGAATATCCCTTCATTTAAAAGAAGTTGGATTAAGCCAAAGTTTTTGCGTTTTCTATATGGTCAACATGATTTGGTGTTTCCTTGAAAAGGAATATCATTTTAAATTCACGCATTTCTTTGGTAATAATATATTTTTCGTTGAAACAGTTTATTCCTTTAAGTGAAAGATATTGACAGTTGATTCAGGTCCTCTTTATTTTGAACTTGAAAACTATGCAGATTAGTAGAAAATTGTAAGCATTTTGATACAAGAGGTTTTTCCTTTTCTTATAACATTTATTAATTTTAGACTTAAGCGTAAACACAACAAAATGCGTGATCATTTTCAATCGAAATGAAAATGAATTATCTCCAAAAACCCAAGCACTAGGAGGAATTTGGCGATACAATGTTATAAATCCTAGTGGTATTGAGGAGTTGGTTGCAGTGACCACCCTAATACTCTAAGTGTGCCGTGTAAAAAAATCGTCCTTTCAATGGCTTCTATTTTCTGCGAAATATTATCTGTTACTGGAATGAAAAAAGAGATGCGCTATCTATGCGACAATTTCTCTACTACACATAAATATATCTGCTCATCTGCTGTACGTATATGGGGAGAAAACTGCTATACGAAAATAAAATGCGATATTTATTTTTACTTCCATGTAAATATTTAGTTAAACTAATAAATACTGCACTAGCTTCAAATAAATCTACCAATCAAATTATTTGTTTGATTGAATACAGGAATATTTTTAATATTAGTAAATGAAGTAATAATTTAGTAAGTGTAACCAAATGGATGAAAAGGCTGAAAACAACAAGATCGTTTTTTCCCACATGTATAACAGTTTTAAAACCTTCAAGCGCTATATACTACTGTAAAGTTCCCTGGCTTATAAGTAAAGCTGGTTTTACACTTGTCAATTTCTAGATCAATAACTAGGACTTGGAGGACTTGATGTCAATAATGGTTTTACACTTGTCAACTTCTAGTTCGATTTTAAGTTCAATTTCTAGTTTAAGTTCTGTTCAAGTTTAAGATGATATCCACTGTTTTACATCTGTCAAGAAATTGATTGATTTCAAGAACTTGGTCAAGTTCTAGAAACTAACATACTTAGAACATGTTCTATTTTTGCATCAAATTATCTTCAATTCCGTAGGAATTTCCATAATTGGTACTCGTGAAATAATTGACTCAGATTAATGTTATAACCTGGTTACCGAGGTATAGTTCGCAGTACTATTGTGCAATTGTGGTCGGTTATACTTCTGGTCATGTTATATATATTGGTTACATCCACGTTGTATTATTGGACCACCTGTTTTAGTTTCGATATTTACTATTTGTATATTTAATAATTTATTGGTAGTTATTATTTGATTCTACTGAAAAGGTTTCTAAATTGTACATATACTTTTTGTTTTGTATAAAAGCCCTTGTAGAAAATGGAAAAAGTTATATCAAGAAGATGGCAAGAAAGACTGTCTAAGTTAAGGAAAACTGTATTTTCCTTAATGTTAATCGAAGTGATGAAGATTACAGCTACTCTGAAACCAACAAGACGGTGGTGGATCAGACCATGGCTAATTCCCAAAAAAGTAAATTTGAACTTAGTTCACCATGAATTTAAACAAGATCCAGAACAATTTCAGTGTTTCTTGAGAATGAACAGTAACACTTTCACCAAGTGTTTAACTTTAATTGAGAACGCAATATCAAAAGAGGATACCTTTTTAAGAAGTGCAATACTTGCCAAAGCAAAATTAATTGTCACTTGTACACATTTCGCATCGCAGAATCTACAATATCCCTCTTTGTTCCTAAAGTCTGCAGATGTATATATGATACCTTCACTGTAACACTTACAGTAACACTTACTGTAATTGTAGAAATATATTTCAAATCTTTCAACAACAAAACTGTTAACTGTAGCCAGACTGTAGCACGCGAAAGTTTATTCAGTTATACCACAGGTTATACCAATACAGATTTGTATGTGTATCTCTCATCAAGAAATCCACCATAAAACCACAAAGAAATCTTCGAGACAGAGAATGCTTAACCTCAAACCTTTACCCGCCTTTGTTTTAAGTATGCAACATCACTCCAAGAAATAATAATATACCTGTTGTGACAGAGCGCTACCACTCCAAACGTTACAAAAGAAACTAACCGATTCTAATATTCCCGATTTCAAGTTCTATTAATTGACAAATGTAATACAGTAGCAAGTTCTATTTTAAGAAATAGATATTAATCTCTATGAAGATCCTAATATTTATTGACAAGTGTAAAACGGCAACAAGTTCTAGTTCAAGAACTACAAATGATCAATTTTAAAGTCTACAAATTGATGAAAATATTGCCAAGTGTAAAACAGCTTAAATCCGCATTAACTGAAAAGATTCCAATTATCTCTGAAATTTCTTTAATCTCGCGTAAAAAATATTCACTTTTGTTCATTATTGTTTGTGTATCTGAGACTTATGCACATGGGAATATGAATAAAACTAAAATAGCTTTTTATTTAAAATACTGTTTATAATTCAATAATACTTAAAAGAAACTAAAATATGTTGTTAAATATGTAAATAATAATAACAATAGAATATGTAATGTGTATTGTTTTACTTAAACAGAAGTTATAAAGACACTGTAAAATATTAATCAAAACTAAGGTGCATTACATTTAATTATACGGTTACTTTTCGTCGAAAAACATGTACTTAAGAAGAAAATAGTTTTCCGGCAAAACAGCACGCTACTTTCAATTACAATAAACACTTTTCTGAGAAAAGGTATTCTTTTGTTGAAACATGATAAGAACCAAAAGTTGTAAACTTTTCAATCTCTTATCTCAGTGTATACATTTACCTTATTTGTTATTCACGAGACATGACATACGGTAGTCACAAAATATATCAGACATATAGCAAACCAGAGGTCACTGCTGATGTCATTAATATTATTGGAGGAGACGTCTTCCATTTATAGGGTTTCAATAACGGTCTCAAACGGGCTCGAAATAGAAGGAGATACAGACAACGCCGACGTCAATAAAGTATCGATAACGGGGCTTCGCACTGCGACTATAACCTTTGTGGATTTAGACAATGTTGCTCTCGACACCCTACACCATTCCGAAAGGGTTTCCGAAGGGAACGGGACCCTGAAGTATTCTCACTCATGACTGCCTCCCTTATACATATAGTTACATTCTCGCGTTCCACCGGTGAAGAAATGTTATATGTCGGCCAGCGTACGAGGAAGTAGAATAATTGCGGACCCTAACCGCACTTCTGAAAATTAGTTTTCGTCACTCGATTCTGACAGATGGCGTTGTACTAGTGGTGAGGGAGAGAAGTTAGTTTATTTTGGTGTGGATATTGTCAGAGCGTGCTATTCAAATTGAATGAATGGCACTGGTTCCCTGTTGTACCTCGTTGACGTATCATTAAATAAGATATTGTGTTGCTATATGTATTAAAATCACTTGATTTATAAATCAACCAAATTTTAAACTGATTATAATTTCAGTTTAACACCGGTTCTAACAAAGGAACATTACAGGTGACACTTATCGATCGGATTCAAACTTGGCACCTTTGTAGCTTATATCGAGCTTATTAAACCGTTGCCTTTCTATTTTCGCTGAGGCTCACCTGAAATCTACTTTATTACCAATAAAATAAATATAAAAATACAGAGAAGACAAAATGAACTGATTAAAAAGTTAAAATTAATTTTTTGGAAAATTTAGCGGCTATTTTGATAAACTCCTATTTATTCTAAAGTCCAATCTAAAAATCATGGTTATTTTTAAAACTAACTTATTTATATTCATTTCACCCACATTTTACCTATATAGTTGTTGGGGTAAATTTTCTGCAATGATGATATTCCCGAGATATGTTCCTGTCCTGGGCCATTCTTCGCAATTCGAAGTACGAGAACCCCCATTCGATGTCCTGATCTGACCTGCTGCCGTGATACCTGATGATTTATTCCTTCTAAAAGGTATTCCGCTCCCACATCAACCTAAAAATGAATGTATTATTTTAATACTAATATAAATTTTAATATTCATTTTAATATATCTTCGGCAAATCTGTTTGATTAGAAAAGTTGTAAACGACCGCCGATCAGTTGACGTTCACTGGCGGAAAATTTTATAAGGTGGTAGTACTAATGTTACTAGTCAATATGTATTCATGGCACAAACCGAAAACCCAGTAATTTTCACCTTCAATTGTTGCACATTCTGATTCACCCGACTATTAAGCATAGAACTACACAGATAAATGTCTGGAAAATGCGGAAATTTTAAACGTATTTATTTTCTATGATGAATTGATATTGCAAAAAAAGTGAAATCACTAACGAAAAAGGTTAGCCAACTCATTTAACTTACCTGAGATAATTATATCATTATTTATGTTGTTTTTACACGGTTTCACATTTCAAACTTTTTATAAATAAAAATCGTATGTGTTTCAACTTAAATGTTGTCTTTATCGTACAAAATAGTTCATAATTGATGTGCTAAAGTCTCATGCACACTATATCACTTAAACGAAGCACCGTAAATACCAATATCGCAGCAGAGGACATGCAAGCAACAATCTCCTCCTGCATTTCCAGTCACATTAAAGATTAAAGGGATTAACTATCCAATCGTAATTTTTTTTAATGTCAGAGCGTCCTCTAGCCTCTAGCAGGCAGAAATTCTCGCTACGCATGCCATCGAACATTTTGAGAGGGCATACTTGTGATTAAGAAGTAATGAATATACTTAGATGATACTAGGATGTGTAAAGTTTGATTTTACTTATAATTTTTTTTTTTAATACCGGCTTGTGTGCTACCTTGTACACAGAGAAAAATAATGTGGTAAAACTAAACAAAGATTAGATGTAATACCTAATTTATTTAGTCAAAAATTAGCTAAACAATTAAAATTGTTAAAATATCTATTTACAATTGTTTGTTTTTACTAATATTGTTGCTGTTTGACAAGAATAGTCAAACAAACAGTATTATTAGACATTTTATATAAAAAAGTAGTGATTTTATTTATTATAATTCGACTCTAGCTATTTCAGATAGGTGTTTTACAAATTTATTTAGGTATATTTACTATTCTCTCTGACTGATTCGGCTACACAAACAAAACTTTTAAAACTAGAAGATTAGATGTATCATCTGGTAGATTACTTTGCTATATCTATTTATTTATTTTATATATTACATATATTAGTTAAAATTACTTCTATGGAATAACACTAATGGTGAGATTCTATGCATATCTGTAGCGCCTATAAGATTATCTGTATAATATATAATATCATAATACAGCTTATATTAATGAATGTATGATAATGTGTGATACCTAAATACTAAAAATAAATACAAGACATAAAGCCAGTAAATAGAAATTTATTCAAGCGTTTCGCATAAAAAAAGGTTCAATTAAACTAACGGGTGGATACTTATATCAGCTTTTACAGCGTCACTAGTTACAATATTCGTAATTTCAGTTAATTAATTAATTTCATCTTCTGTCTTTTCGTACAAGTTGAACTTCAATGAATTATTGCTGTTAAGCCAGAATTCAGCAATTATAATTCTGATTACATTTCTGTCACTTGTCAATGAAAGCTTTTACGTATCGGTGGCAATGTAAATTTCACAATTCTAATATAATTTAATAACAAGAGAAAGTCCTAAAATGTATATCTGCAACAAAACTCTCTAAAACAGTAAAATGAGTATGCTATAGGCCAGTTCCAACACGTAGTTTTCGTACGATTCTTGATCACGTGAATCAATCATACAAAAGATTGTAGTTACCTGATTCGTTCACGTGATCAAGAATCATACGAAAACTGCATGTCGGAACAGACCTAATATATACAAAATACAACCATCATAAAAAATATGGATTATATTTGTTTTCAAACAAAGATAAATTCAACATTTTATTATAATAGGCTTTGAAACTCCTAACTAAATTTAAAAGATATATTACCAACTTTCCTTAACTACTCCACGTCATCCGTAACTAGTATGGTTAAAAGTCATATATGGTCATCGATGGTTAAATATTTCCTCCTGCCTCCAACTTTTTCTTTAAAAGTCAGTTCATTTAGATTTATTTTAATTTTCAGCTGCTTACCTTGTCACTTACTTTCAAGATCTTGTATTAAATGATATAGTCCAATCTTGTAATAAGCTGTTGATAGCATTATGTGCTTTTACCATGAATACACAATTAGCACTTCACAATTAATAAGAGCCACTAACTTTAACAACGCAGTAAACACTGAATTTGGGAAGGATAGTACCGAGTAAGTTCCTGCACGCGCACGCAAAAAGTAAATACACCTAATAATTTAGAAACCACGAAGACCAACTTTTTTTGTTTTATCTCTTTACTTTAGTTGATTTATCCAAACAAAATGTCTTTCCGAATATTTTTCGGCTTATATGGACAATCCTTCTATTTTGTAGGCGGATTGTCTAACTATAGTATGGATAAAATATCTATAGTAGTAGAAGTTCTGAATACAAGTTATTAGTTCATCGTATAATAACTAAAGTTTAGTCACTTTAAATATTTTTTTTTTTAAATTAACTATTTATACATCATCTAATTTAGAAATGTTAATACATCGAAAATGTATATATAAATAAGCTAAATATCCAGGTGATTCAGCAATTGTTCGGTTATCTAAGTGCAATTAGCTATTATGACTACTTTATTTTCTTTGTGTAGCATTACATTATATATACAACCCAACTATACTAATAGCTATAATTCAACACTAATTCTATTCTATTTCTATCTAATTCTTTAGCGCCGTTACTAAAAATTTTTCATTCGATCGACTCGTTCGACCAATTTAACCCCTTTTAGCTAATGCTTTAGTTTCCTTACGCGACAGTCACTCATCAGTGTGCGAACATTCAAATAAAAGATGCGCTGTATCCAGTCCACCACATTCGCAATACGAACCATCAACCCTCCCAATTCTACATAAATATAATTTGAAATATCTGTAACCCGTTATTAAATACCACCTGAAACGACAAATCAACCCTCCTGTCCCTAAAACGTGTAACGTTACCGATACATTTGTCAAGTTTATCCCTAAACGCTAGAAGCTGAAGTTAACTCATACCAAAATTTTCCCTCAAGCGTAAATCTTCTGGTAATATACTCGAAATAACGCACGCCGCGTTTGTCGAAATAGATGAGTGCGCGTTCGGGAGCTATAACCGTTAACAATATTTGTGCCCCGATTATTTTGTTTTTGTTTTTTTAATTGTACACGCGTCTGCCCATATTCCCAGTTCGACAATACATAGAATGGTAAGAGGTCTAAATTGTCTTTACAATACATATTGTACACAAACAAACGCATTTACATACATATTCACGCACAAGCATACTGCATTCATACGCACTAATACATTCTTAGATTATACACCTCAACGTTTACCTATACAAAACACCTATTGTTTCGACAGGAAGGAAACGGCGAACATTATCCATAACGGTACCACGTCGGACGAGCACAACCGAACTCTCGTGCATCTCTATTTTTCCTGTATACGACACTTTTTACTCTGGTAAGCGCTAATTTTTCTCCTTCGTCTCAAATTATTACAATAACTCAACAGAACAACACGACCACGTAACACTTACATACCTAATTGCGCGTACCGTTTCTCACAAAAAGAATAGGAGGAGTTTTGTGGCGTGCAAATTTCCTCATTTTTCCTACGCGATTTTCTACGCTCCTTTCGACGCTGTTGATTGTATGATTTGCACGCGAGGTGCCCAAGAAAACGATGCTGCGCGGAGGCGAGGCCGTGTGGAATTCCGGAGGTGACCCGGTTAAGAAGATGCCACCGAACATTCCTTACAGATAATTAATTGTTTCTAATGCATGTAATCAGGCCACAGCGTTTTATGCATGCATTATTAGTAAATGGGCTCAATATCGTAATATCCTTATTTATTACTTTTAATTTGACTTTTTTTATTTAGTAATTGTAATTATTAATCTTCTTTCGATGTGTAAAGTAACCGTTAGAAAAGTAGGGAAAATAATGCATTAAAAAATATCATTATTATTGATATAATTACTTGAAACGGCTTCGTGACATCGTTATATCTATTCTTATACTTTTTTTTACTACATACACTACCGGCCATTAAAGTTAGGACAACTAGTAAGTTACTGCTATCTAAATAAAAACGACTGGAATTCTAATGAAAATAAACATGTATTCGTAGAAGCAAAAATATAAACAAATAACAAGAATAAATAAAAAATAAAACAAAACATTCTTATTAAAATATTACACTATAACTATACTTTCTTCACCGAGAGAAAAAAAGTGTTGTATTAACTAATAAAATGGTCTATTGAACGCTTTTTTCTTTTTCAATATGAGCAATGATATCTTAGTGTTAATGCAATACGTAAAAAAATGTTAAATTGCGTTAGTTAACTGAATAATAATAAATGTTATAAGAAACAGACTACGCGTGATTCTTTGAACATGTACTTAATTTTCCATTAACAATTTCTACCTGCTAATTGAATAATACAACAACATTATCCCAACACAGTTACTTGTTGTAGACACACGAAGTAATAATTGTCTCTATCATTTTATAATATTGGTTTAGCACTGGTACAATGTTATTTCAATGATTAATAATTTTGTTATACATTTCTACAAAATGTTGATTCAAAAGTTATATTGTTTCATTTAACCTACCTGTGGTATTCATCGAATGACTTTGTACATATGTAATTCAACACTTTTAGGTAGTTATACGAAAAAGATTTTCTTGTTAGTGGAACCAATTTCGATTTTAGTTAAAATCACGTTACTGATCGGACGAGTTTTTAATTTCATCCATGGATCGATCCATCGATTACTGTATCATTAATGTAATAAACAGAGATACACTGTAATCGATGAATCTATCGATGAAATTAAAAATCCGCCCGCACATTCAGCAATTAGTCCATTGATAGCAACGCATAGCTATATATTGCCTAATTACGAATACTATTATTATTAAATTACGTAATATTTTTCGTACTGAACTAATTAACTACAAGTAAAGTCAACAACAAAAAACGTTTTACAGTGACAATATATTCAAAATACATATATCAAACATTCACGGCATTATATACTAAACTTATATTAGCTTAATAACATAACTAAAAAATTATAAAGGTTTTATTCATACATTTGAAAGGAAGGTACAATTTGACGTTTCATAATAAATCATTAATAACAACATTTAACCAAAATTCGTTATCAGCATTTACCGATTTCGTAATACTATTCACCAAATAATCATTATTTTCAACGGAATTGGTTTTTATCATATTAATCGATTTACTTAAACAATTAGAGGCAAAATGATTTTTACGATTGCATTTGACATATTTTACCATAAGCTGGACAACTGTTTTGCGCATGCGTAAAATTACAACGCGTACACCGACCTGTTCTAGAATTGTTCGAATCTGTTACAAACGATCTTGTTTGAATTTGCCGGACACCTCTTTCCAATGATCTTCCATCCTTGTGCAAAATTTCTCGAACTTCCTCTCCTATACAGTGTAACAGCGTCGCTGCTTGTGTTTTGGCTGTTTTCCCACTGCAACCACTCGTGGTAGAATATAATTCCCAATCTTCTTTGAATTGCCTCCAATTTTTTGCTAGGTTGCCCTCCATTTCCATTTTCTCAGGTTGAGATATCATTTTGTTTGTTTTTTATTCTGACTGCGCCATGTTATATATATACTCCGCGATGGGTTTTGATTATCTTTATTATTCAATATTAATGTTACAGACAATGCTTACAAACATAGGTCTTATTGCTACGGAGGTTGGATACTGACTGACTATATGCATGTACGATCACCTATATGTAATAGTATTAAATATTACATTTCATTGAGTTAACACCGATAGTAAATATCTAAAGAACGCCTTTTTCAAATGTCAAATCGACAATTTGTGGGATTAAACCAACAAGATAAAATATTGGTTAAGTCTGAACACTATAATCTTGTTAAATTAATTCTAAAGTGTGCAACAATATAAATATGTTTGTTTCAAATAGGTGCATACGATTCACTTAAATGCAACATGGTTAAATCAATGCTCAAATTCGTAACACTACGAAAAATGTTGAAATAACCATCTTATTTCTCTCAGTGAAGTTAGGAAAACTAGTAAATTATTGCTAACTAAATAAAAACGACAGGAATTCGAAAGAAAATAAAAATGTATTCGTAGAAGCAAAATGTAAACAAATAACAAGAATAAATAACAAATAAAATAAAACATTATCTCGTGGCACTCGTGGTATGCGCTCTGTTAATTTTGTCAGAGTTTCTTGGGAAATATTGTTCCATTCAGCTTGGAGAAATCGCCACAGGTGCTGTTTCGAAGTTGGTCAGACTTTTTTTGCTTCCTCCTGTCCAGCTGATCCCACAATAACTCGATGGCGTTCAAATCCGGACTCTGCTTCCAAAACATTATTCTCTACTTGAGACGTGAGATAATCTTCACAGATCCGTGCCGTGTGTTTGAGATCTTTATCATGCGCAAACACGAAGTCTTCCTCAATCAACCGCAATCTTAACGTTACAAGCATTTTCTTCCAATATGCGTGTATAATTGATAATGCCGTCAATTTTTTTACGAGATCTCTGGTCTCCGCACTGCTAAACCACTCCAAACCATAATTGAACCACCACACTATTTAATTAATTAATTAATAATTAAATAATTTAATTGGGAACGACAGAATCGCGCAACATTGGCTCGTCTTTCGTGCGTCTTACAAAAATTCCACGCTTCTGCCCAAACACCTCGAACTTGAACTCGTTAGACCAAAGAACGTTGCTGAAATTTTCTGCGGTCCAATTTCTATGAGTTTCGGCCCACTGTAATCGTTTTTGGCGGTTCCCACGACGGAGCAACGTGATCGAATAAACCGGCTTCCCTTAAGCGGCGTTTAGTTGTTGTTAAAGATATCGTTCCCTATTCATTTCCGCTGCGGTTTCGGGCGCCGTCAATCGCCGATTTCTCTTACTCAACGCCTTAAGGCGTTGATCTTCCACGATTGTTATTCGTGACGGTCCTGAGCGATTCTGGTCTTCAAATGTTCCGGTGTCTCGGTAGCGACGATTAGTGTAGTGAACTGCGGATTTTGTCACTCCTATTTTTTCTACCATCACACGCGCAGAAATGTAAATGTAATGTGACAGTAGCCCATCTCTCTTTACACTTATCGACTTTCCTTTCGGCATTTTTTAAATAATATCTTCACAAACACCGCAATTGAACAACTGTATCGTAACTGATTTACTAATAGAATAATTCTAGTGGTGGGCACTATCAGTATTTTCAACTATCGATAGTCGGACCAACTAACGATAGTTATCGATAGTCGACTATCGATAGTTGGCTATCGATAACTTCAACAGTCAACTATCAATAGTTACAACTGTCGATAGTCGTCATCGATAATGCCCACCACTCTACTCAACTAATATGTCCACAGAAATACATTTTGTTTTGTTTCTTGTTATTTGTTATTTGTTTTTTTTTTATTTCAGACTAATAAGAACTCTGACACTAGTATTTCATGGTTTCATCAATACCTGCTACTATAGATATTATAAAAGAAAAGAATTAGTTCCACACAATGAATAATTGATGACTGATAACACAAACGTTTTTAACTAACAAGACAATACATAAATAAACTTTTAAGGTACTCAGAAAGGGAAAATAAATAGCACCACTATACTTGTCGTGTTTACATTGAATTTAAGCATCTCTCTGCGTGTAAACTATATATAAATATAATACTGGTGGGCTTTATCGATATTTTCAACTATCAACAGTTATCGATAGTTGACTATCGCTAGTCAACTATCGATAACTATCGATAACTATCCATAGTCGACTATCGATAGTTATCGATAGTTGACTAGCGATAGTCAACTATCGATAACTGTTGATAGTTGAAAATATCGATAATACTGGCGGGCATCGATAATACTGGTCGAAACTATCGATAGTTATCGATAGTCACTATCGATAGTGCCCACCACTAAATAATTCACAACAAGTATATCAATTATTGCCTGCTATAGTGGAAGACCCTGTCGACTCATCCCTCTTGTAAACATGCTTGTCGGCGTTCCTTCAAATATCTTGTGTGATGTTAGGCGTTTCAATGTCACATAAAAACACATTACTGAACAACATTTAAACGAAACACATAAAATGTAGCACACACACGTTAGATTTAAAATTTAAAATAAATGACGAAATTGTTTAAACAAAATACGACTATATATACATGGTACATACATTTAAAGTAATTATCAAACAAGTAAGTTTCTCTCAGGGTATATTGTAATTGATTTTTGTCGTTTTGTTGTTAATTTGTTTGTTTGTTTGTTAGTAAACGTTTCCATACATCGAAACGTTTTTGGTTAAATAAAGTAAAATAATTGTGCTGTTTCCCAAGAGATTTTCGATTTATAAAAAAACTGATTAATTACGGCAAA
Source organism: Protaetia brevitarsis (assembly GCA_004143645.1). Classification (NCBI taxonomy): domain Eukaryota; kingdom Metazoa; phylum Arthropoda; class Insecta; order Coleoptera; family Scarabaeidae; genus Protaetia; species Protaetia brevitarsis. Next base: position 40,634 of record RXPK01004862.1, read on the forward strand.
GAATAGAGAAGCTTTATCTTATTTGTTATGTATTATATTTCTTTAATCTTTCTTAATCGCAGATCGTGCTTCGACAATTTGTCACTGTTTTGCACCCCTTACGATTTTATTAAACTAATTGGTAGTTTGGTGGGTGGATAGCGATTCTTTCTTCGCATTAAATTTTATTATAATAAATGACCAAAATTTTGTATACGAGTATTGCGTATTTTACATTGAATATTAAATTTGATGTACTGTATAATTTTATTGATCTTGCAGGTGATGTCTGCTTTTCATGTTATTAGATAGCGTTCATCTGTCAAAACATATTTATTTATTGAAAGGAGCGAATGAATGATATGAATGAAATCTTTTATTATTTATTTATCTTCTATTTTTAAATTAATATCCGATATATATTTATGGTATGTGAAATCTGACTAAGTAGCTTCTGTTAGTACAGTTTATTAATTTGTATGTACACAGCTCTTCCGGATTTTTTTTTAAAATTAAATTTAGATTCTTAAAGAGTTAATGCTTTTTATAATCTAATAATTCTTAAACTAAGCAGTATTTATGTTATTTTCTATTCCATTGTTTTCACATGCGAGCGTTTGTTTGGTGTATATTCACGAAATGGTGAGGATGTTATTGGAATCTCTAAATTGTTTGTATTCGTGTATGTTGGAACAAGAACCAAATACAATAAAAAATAACTGATGTTTATCAAGAAGTAGTGAAGTCTTGTAATGAATCTTTTTAAAGCTGGATTGCCTGGATAATTTGACGTAATTTGTATGGTATTGGAAGTCTCTGGATACATTTTTTTAAACAATATGTGTTTATATCTTTGACAACAACAGAATGTCGGTTTGCGTTTTATCCGTTTTTGCCTCTGTGACCTATCTAAATTCGCGGTGTTTCAGTGGTAGCATTGAGAAGAATAAGGGTTTATCAATTCTGGAGACTATCGAAGGTAAAACTACAAAATTTGCACATTTTGATAAACGCAAAGGTGAACCAGAGCTTTTTTTTAGATCTATCCTGAAGATGCAAACAGAACCATTGTTGAAATGTCTGATTTGAACAATCCTGTAGGCGGTTGAAATAGACGAAATGCCAACTCGCACACTGAGAGAAATATACTTTTCATTTAAAAGGAATTGCATTAAACCAAAAGTTTCTGTGTTTTCTATATGACCAACATTATTTGGTGTTTCATTGAAAAGGAATATAATTTTAAATTCACGCACTTCTTCGGAAATAATATATTTTTCGTTGAAACAGTTTATTCTTTTAAGTGAAAGATATTGATAGTTGATTCAAGTCCTTTTTATTTTGAACTTGAAAACTATGCAGATTGGCAGAAAACCGTAAGCATTTTGATTCAGGAAGTTTTTCATTTTCTTATAACATTTATTCATTTTAAACTTATTACATACAAAACGAAAATGCCGTGATCATTTTTAATCGAAATGAAAATGAATTGTCTCCAAAAACCCATGGATTAAGCAGCGATTTGCCGTTAGAATGTTGTAAATCCTAGTAGTATTGGGAAGTTGGTTGCAGTGACCATCCTAAGCACTCTAGTGTGCCGTTAAAGAAATCGTCCTTTCAATGACGATGACTCCTATTAGATGATCTGGTAAATATACCAGATTATCATGTTACGATCGTAGTTTTCAGCCTATTTTGTGCGAAATATTATCTGTTACTGGAATGAAATAGGAGGTGCGCCATGTATGCGAGAATTGCTCTACTACACATAAGTATATCTCTGCTCATTTGCTGTGCTATATGGGGAGAAAACTGCTATACAAAAATAAAATGCGATATTTATTTTTACTTCTATATAAATATTTAGTTAAATTAATAAATACTGCGCTAGCTTCAAATAAATCTACCAACCAAATTATTTGTTTGATTGAATACAGGAATATTTTTAATATTCCTAAATCAAGTAATAATTTAGTAACTGTAACCAAATGCATGAAAAATGGTTGAAAACAACAAGATCGTTTTTCCCTTGTATAACAGTTTGAAAACCTTCAAACACTATATACCCCTGTAGAGTTCCTTGGCTTATAAGTAAATCAGCATTAACTGAAAAGATTTCAATTATTTCTGAAATTTCTTTAACCTCGCCCGAAAAATATTCACTTTTGTTCATTATTGTTTGTGTACCTGAGATTTATGCACGTGGGAACATGAATAAAACTAAAATACTTCCGCCTAGAAAACCACTCAGCTTGAATACAGATGCTTGCATTTTCCGTTAAAAGGCAAAAGTTTTAAATCAATTTATACATGCGTGTCCACGCAAATAAACCAAAATATCCGGCTTTTTTATTTAAAATACTGTTTATGATTCAATAATATGACAACGTACTTAAAAGACACTAAAATATGTTGTTAAATATGCACATAATAATAACAATATAATATGTAATGTGTATTATCTTACTTAAATAGAAGTTATAAAGACATTATAAAATATTAATCAAAACTAAGGTGCATTCCATTTAATTACGGTTACTTTTCGTCGATAAGTATGTACTTAAGAAGAAAATACTCTTCCGGCAAAACAACGCGCTGCTTTCAATTAAAATAAACACGTTTCTGAGAAAAGGTATTCATTTCGTTGAACATGATAAAAACCAAAAGTTATAAAACTTTTTATTTAATGCAATCTCTTTTCTCAGTGCACAATAATTCCATGTTTAGCGTTAGTAACAGAATAATCTATGTCTTAATGCAAGTTGTCCAAAGAAGTTATTAAAATTGTATATCAATATGACTGATTCAACCCAAACAATGTGCGTCAAAACGAGTATTTCGCATTATACACGATAGGTATATGATGTAATCCTTTTGTTTGACCAAATCCTTGAATCGCACTCCTTATAAATGCGAGCATTACTCAATTAAATATTCATATAACTTTTTGCTCCGATGGATGTGTCGTTATTCTTGCACACTTATCAAAAGACCTAAGAAGAAAATCTCCGACTATTATCTGTTACGAAATACAGGAATAGGTTACAATTTTTATGTAGCCACAGCTTCTATTCGTGCGGCATTAATTTGCCCATAAAAGGATCTAAACCCATTTCCGTCACTTCG
>RXPK01004863.1:0-61712 GCA_004143645.1 Protaetia brevitarsis
TTTTATAGTTTTTGAGAGAAAAAATATTTCTTTACACTTTAATATTCATACACTTATGATTTAAGGCCTAGCTTTCAGTGCGAGACACTCACTGAAAGTTAGCTTAAGGTATGGTAATATTATAATTGTAATTAGTAATTTTTTGAATATTTTAGAAAAAAAACAGTGTAAAGTTCAAGAGTGTCGTGAAAAACCTTTTTGAAATGAAACTTTATAAATTATTCTTTCGCGTATTGTCGCAGAAGCGTTAAAAAAAATAAAGCAAGCGAATTCGCAATTTGCATACAGATTGCTGAAGAATGCGAAAACTTCGACTAGCTGGAACTTCTTATTAATAAAAGCTCGAGTAAATTACTTTAAAATGTACATATTTATTGTCTCATTCCGGTTTGTTTGGTCTCGCGAATTAGTCGTGAAATTAAGGCCGTCAGTGAAAGATTTATTTTCTGAATTGTTAAGAATTACGCTTATAAAGCGAAAGAGTAGATCGTGCCTATCGTGAACGTACTATTAAAAATTATGCGAAACAAAAGCTGAAAAGTTTCCCGTTTTTAACATCATTTATTTAGCTTTGCTTAAACTGTTGATGTAATTAAATATATTTCCATTAATAAAATTTCGATTTGCTACCGCAATCATAGTGAATAAGTTATGTTAAGGAACTTATACTTTTCATCCGATAAACTGTAAATACCTATGGATCAATTTTATGGAAACGATCGGTCCTATTAATTTTACCTAGCTTTATCGTTTCGATCAAATTCTCTCTCGAAACCAATTAGAAGGCCATTCCATCGAATTTTCGGTAATCATCAAAGACCCATCACGTGACCGACATGAATTCCTCGAACCACACACATTTAAACAGACACAGGACACACATACACGCCTACATCACTGATATTCTGTTGGAGTAGACTTTGGATTAATTTCATCGATGTTATCGTCGCTACCCAAACATCGGCGGCCATGTGTTTCGTGCAAATTTTTTAATTAAACACGTCCATGCAATCGACCCAGACCTTTTAATGAGGTGCCTTAATTAAAAATGAGAGCTGATATATATTTTTTTTATTATATCTTCCACGTGAATTACGATGTGAGATCCTTTTGGCAGGAGTTTCGAACTTCGTCTTATTTTAATTCCAAGAGCTATTGCAGACGTCTCCTTTTTAAAAACACTGCCTAGGAAACTGCTCGATTTTTACATTATTTTTTTAATTTAATATGTAATATATCCTCCCTCACTAGTTTTTGATGGTTTTGTTGAATTTGATTTGTAATGTTAAATGTAATTAGTAAACTAATAAGGGCAGAAGTTTTACATAAAGGTATGCTCGAAATTCTGAAACGAGGATAATTAAGAGATTTAAGAACGTTTAAAATGTGGAAGAGTGTCAAAAACAAAAACAGATGGTGAAAACAAAATGATAACAATGACAAATACATAAAAAAAGCGATAAACCATTGATTAAATCCATGGGAACAAAAAGGAATGGCACTAATTATAAAATAATTTTAAAGTGGCACGGGAAAAAAAGGCCATATAGGAAGATACGCGTAACCATTTAGTTTTAAGCCTGTCTAAATCAATTCGAATATAAAATAAATTGGTAAATCAGCAAGCGGCGTACAGAGCAAATAAATAAACTAATAATAACATGTAATTAGAAATATCTTAGAAAAACAGGTATAGATAAAGAATTGATTTTTTTAAAACATAAAAGCTGGATTCTACATAAGTCACAGAAACATAATATGGAAAAATTTAAATAAAGTTAATGTAAATCAAAAAATTAGCTAGAGGAATAAAAAATATATGCAGGAAAGTGATTATTTTAGTACAAATAAAGAGAAAAAGTCAAAAAGCTTCGAAATGGATAAATAACTAAAACGGATAGATAGTTCAATAGTTATTTGTATCACTAGGCCAGAAACTACAGTTACAGCCGAGGCCCACAAGTACGAATACTCGCAAAAGAGTTTCTGGCAGTGTGATACATAATGTTTTTTGGGCTGACAAATCTTAATTTTGAATTGGAAATAGAAAAGAAATTTTGCACTAGGAAGTTGACAGTACAAGTTGGCACACATATCTTACATAGTTAGTATTTTGACGTTTCCGAAAATATCTTTTTCTGTAATTTTCCTTCTACCTTAATATCTATTTATCAATAATAAGTGCAATGAAGACACCAGTTCACCTTAGCATGGTTGAACAGTAGCTTAATAACAATTTATTACGCATCTGTCACGTGAATCTAGTGTGGCTAACCTTTAGTGATATTTTTGCCTGCCTGGGCAAACAATAGTTTTCCTGCCGCTTTTAAGTACTTTTAAGTACTGCAAAATGAGTGTTTCTGGACGGAGGCGCAAAAAGTTATTTGCCACCATAGCTGCGCAATACATCAGTGGACAGATGGATAAAAATTCAAGAACAAGACCAAGCAGCGACAACAAATGGGATATATTATTATTGAGAAGAGATGGATAAATAGGGACACCAATTCAAAAGTGCACAACACAATTTATTGCTGTACTACTACCGCAAGTGGATCTCAGCTACTACAAAAGAAACACGCAGGAAAGTTAACTACCATCAGTAAAATTCTTAGCGGCAAGTGGAAAAACAAACGAAGAAATAAAACAAAAGGTAAAAAAAAACTAATTGACAATAATATCGCCATCATTGAGGAAATAAAAATAACGTAATATGGTAAAGATGGAATGTAAGAACAAAAGTGTTGTTTGAAACAATCGAAAGTGCAGATGAGAGAAAGTGAGAGGCCGTGAAGAATAGAAGAAAATGGTGAAAAAAGGAATAAAGAAAAGGCTGCTATAAATGAAAGCACCGAGCAGAGACCGAAAAGCATGGAATAAACAACTGACGATGAAAGCAAGACATTCGTAGTATATAGTGAACATACTGATTGTAATAATGAAAATGCAAAATGAATTTAAAAAAAAAAAAATTAAATTAGCTAGCTCAACGGATAAAAATTTAAAAGGGCGCAAAAGAACAAATAATCTCAGAGTTACCCTTGCGAATCAAAACTTGAATCTAATCGCGAAAAGTAAAATGTGAGTGAACTGACTTTCTTAATTACCCCAAAAATTGAAAAAGTTTAATTTAAAATAAAAGAAAAAAAGAAAATTTTGACTGACATTAATAAACAACCAAGAATTTATTACAAAAAACAAGCTAATTACAATTTGCAGAAAAAAAAACCCTGAACAGAAAGTTCTGCCCTAAATCAAAAACTGCATTTGATATGAAAAGATTAATTTGCTCAGGAATATAATCGTAATTCTTACAATTTCAAACCACGTGGTTTCAAAGTAAAACAAACTAAATTAACCGTGGACAGTTACTAGTAAATAACAAGAATGAAAACTAATAGCAAGCACAAAGCTTCTCTTCACCCAACCCGAGGTGATTAACAATTAAAAACAAATCAGCAAAATTAAAAAACGAAAAATTAACTCTTTAAACTAAAATATCTTCCCGAACAAAAATAATAAATGATCTTATATCTAAAATGTGCACACATCAATATAATAACAATTATTATTAAGCGAGTTCCTTGATGGACAAAATAAAAGACAAATTTAAGCGAAACAAATCTCTATATCAAAAGTATTAACAAAATGGCAGCAAACAATTTAAAATTACATGTACTCACGCTCTCGTCTACCTAGGAACTGCCTCAAACAATTCACAAATTTGTAACAACAACAGTTGCGTACAACGCAACACGCAAAATCTATACACCAACATCCAAAAGAATAAACAATGAATCAAACTAGCGAGCGCTAGGCATTTAAATAAATGAAATTAATTTTTTTAGAAGAAGAAAGGCCAGTTAGATTTTATTGACTTCATACTACTTCAATTAGTAGATAGATACAATACATGTCTGTTTCTACAGCTACTCAAAAATATGACGCATGACGCGTTTTTCCTGTAACGATTTTTTTTCAGAAATTTAGTTTCAATAGTTCTTCTCTGTTTCAGAGATTTCTGTATTTTCTTTTATTTTTGTTCTTCATTCTATATTAGAAAGGATACGTCAAAAAGTATTTAGCAGCAATATTATGTAAAGTCATGTAAATAATATTGAGGCGTTGTTTGCGAATTTCTGAGTCAGTTGTAACAACTATTTATGTCAGCGCAGTAGAATGCCAAGAGAGTTGCCACACAGAAAACATACAATACAGTCTATTATTGTGTTGGAAGGTGCTGTGCGCTAGACTGTTAAATAAAAACATGTAAAACTCAAGATAGCGTTGATTTCTGGCAAACTCCAACTACACTACATTCATTACACTAGATAATTATAAAACTTTGCCGCATATGCCTTTACTACTACTACTATTTTTACTAAGATTTTTGTTTCACTTATACTGCTTATGTATATGATATTCCGCCATTTTTGCTATTGTATTCCATAGAGAATAAGTTCCTTTCGCTATTATCCTAACGCTATATCTAATATTTTATCTTTTCCCATTCTTGTTATATTTCGCCTTCTCTTTAATTTCCTTTTGCTTTTGCCTTTCCCTAAGTCTTGTTTATGTCGTCATTAATTGTTTCGGATTACTTGTCACTTTGTCATACAACGATTGTCATTAACACCTCGATGTGGTAGGCGTTTCTTATACTGTTAGATCCTGTTTCAAATTTTCTTTTCAATACCTATCTAAAATCTACTCTATTTTGTTGATCATTTTCTTTTATTATAATATGTTATAGCCGTCGTTTTTTTATATATTAAATATTTTATTATTTTCTTTATTTCAACATTAACATTTTTGCCCAATCTATCTAATTGTAAGTGCAGGTCATAATTCGTTTGCTTCTTTTTACATGGATACCTGCTCTATTTCTTGAGCTTATATATTAAGCGCTTTCTAGTGCTGTTAATAGTATTTAAACAATTTACTTAAGCAGACAGCTTGAGCAATCACAACAGTACAAACGTACACATCACCCACAATCTATTTGTGTTGTATTTTACTATTTTTTCGATTATTTACCACATATTTAAACTGTTTTCTATATAAGTGTTGATGCAGGAACTACTTAAAATTGGTTTTCGTAGCTTCTTATATTGACGTAACATATAAATTCTGGAGTTAGGAAACCATATTTATGAAACTAAAATATTTATTTAATTAGTTATTGAAAGTTTTCAGATTGGTGGTATGTATGGAATTAGTAATAATATATAAATAAGTGTTCTTTCTAATCATTTATTTTTAAATTCTGTCTACCGGTTTCGGCTTAAGCCATCTTCTGGACAACAGTATGTCTCAAAAAGAACTAGAAGCTACGTCATTTAAAGTTGAAGTAATTAATATTATAATAAAATATTTTAATAAAAACAAGGACAATGCACAAATAAATGGAAAAACACATATCCTGAGATTTATTTGTGCATTGTCCTTGTTTTTATTAAAATATTTTATTATAATGTTAATTACATCAACTTTAAATGACGTAGCTTCTAGTTCTTTTTGAGACGTGCTGTTGTCCAGAAGATGGCTTAAGCCGAAACCGGTAGACAGTGAATTTAAAAATAAATGATTGGAAAGAACACTTATTTATATATTATTACTAATTCCATTTATTTAATTGTTATTTAGGTTTCTGATTATATTTCTCTAACGCACTCCATCTGTTTTCAGTATAAAAAAATTAATATAATTGTATTGCATTGTATCAGTTCCATAAATAAAACAATATATTAATATATGATATGAATAACTTGGTTTTGTAGGTATTGTTACATTTTATTGTACCTGCCCTTTGTATCGTCCCAATTGCATTTTTAAACCATGCTGGCTCAGGTCAATCTCAAGAGTCCCATACAGATACCTGTTAGGTGTGTTTAACATAAGTACTCGCCAAGGTATTAAATTGAGGATCGTAGGTATTTTCAGCAATAATAGTTGTACGTTTAGGGATCAATAGCTTGTGATTTGATCCCAAATGATTTGTCAGGTACCATAATGCCTCTCGAAAAATATATTGGGCACGTGCACTCCAGTGTTGGTATACCTGCTCTGTATATTGAAGGTTTTATCCAATTGTAATGGAAATGGAATTCGTCAAAAACTTTTTATGGCACGCTTTTTTCGTGTTAAAGTTGTACATGTAAAATAAAATAGTAATAATCGTTTATAATTCTAAATTAATTTAATGTTGTTCAACCTAGGTATAGAAACGATAAAATATCTAGCAGTGTAAAACGTTGAACTACAGTTTATCATATATTAACTATTATTGGTAAGGGATAAATCGCATTTCAATAGTTTTTTTTTAGGTTTATTGTGCTATGTGAAAACAAATAATAATTTTTATCCGATGGTGTTGTGTGAGTAATTCATTTATGGGCGGTTGTTCAGATTCTGGATCTTCCCTAAGGTGTGATAAAGGTGTGATAAAGAGAATATTTGTAACGTTGTAATTTGTGATATAACATGATTGATATTTATGAATCACGATAGAAACTGGTTCTTCAGATTACTGTTGCATTCGAATATAATAAACAAATTTTCTTTACTTCATATAGGTAAAAACATAAACAAAACATTACTACAGTCTAAGCGTTTAAATAATAGTTCATTTATATCTATCCACCAAGTATCCAAAACAATAAAAAATCTTTTAGAAAGCGATTAAAAAAAAATAAAAACCGGTTTATCTTCACGTTTAAGAGTTTCAAATCAAGAGTATTGTAGAAGTACTCTGTTAGAAGGGGAACAGCTAGAGCAAGTAAGCAATTTTCAGTATCTTGGAGTATCTATAGAAGAAGGAGGAAAGCATGAGTTGAACGGCTACAAAACTATATACAGATCGATTCTTACATATGGTTGCGAGTCCTGGCTACTAACAAAGCAGGAAAGGAGCAAGATCGGAGGTTACCAGAATTGGACAGAATTAGAAACGAAGATGTACGTGCAAGTTTAGAGATTGAGTCTATACAACAATTCGTAGAAAAAACGTCGGCTTGGATGGTGAGGATATCTTCAAAGAATGAACAATACAGCCCAAGTAAAGAAAATATGGGAATCAAAGATACAAGGAAAGAAAAGGAGAGGTAGACCGAAGCAAACATGGGTCAACGAGGTGGGTGAAATTTTGAAGAGGAAAGGTGTAGAGTGGAGAGAAGCAAAGATTTTGGCACAAAACAGGAAGAACTGGGAAAAGTTTATTAAGAACTAGTGAACGATTAGATTATTACCCCTTACACCTTAGGGTAGAAAGGGACTGATTATAAGGTAAAGTCAGGTAAGTGTGTAACCGGGGCAAGTGTGTAGATTGGCTACATTTATTTTTAAAATTAAAATAAGGATGTCCTCTGTTATATTACTAATGTACCAAACTTCATACTAATTTTACAAATAAAAATTCACATCTGCTAACGTGTAATAACTTAGATATCTTATAAATTTATCATACCTTATTAAAAAGGCATCAGTATAGTATTACATACTTGGCCGAACTAAAGGATAATGCTATTAATATCTAAAATGCGGAACGATTAACACTGTGCCCCATTTTTGCTGGGTAAGTGTGTAGTATTGACACTGTTTAAAATTTCTTTTTTTTCTAATAAACCGTTGATAATTATAAAAAGCGTATCTATTGAAGGCTTATAACTGAGCATATATTACGTACTTCTATGTGTAAAATTTATCAAAATGTCTTATTATGTGAACAGTGTTACATTTTCTTCACACTATGCAATTTTTACTACACACTTACCTGACTTTACCTTATATATTTATATATACTATGCATAAAATGATCTTACAATACGCACCGGTGTCAATTTAGAAACGATATTGGGCGCTGGGATGTGGTAGGAGACACAGCTATATGTTTGTTTCTATTTTAAAGCGGCGCGCTCTTTTCTACCCTCTGCGTTTCTATACTCTAGTTAAATTTTGACGATTACAGTTTTCGTTTTGGGTCTGCTCTACCTCCTTATAGGTACACGTGAGGTAAGTAATTTTCGTTATAAAGAAAGGTATTACATTTTTGACATGCGACTCTAAATCGATTCAAATACCAGTTCAAAGGAAAATTAAATGAAACCCAGTAAAATATAATTAAACGCGAACGCTTCGGTACATTTGTAATAAAATCTTAATAAATACCAAAACGGCACCGGCTAAAAAATAAACGATTTACGAGCGGGGGTCTTAAAGAAGAGATAAAGAGTCGGTAAACCCAGCTAGAACTCCCGTCCTCTTTCATATTCCTCCACGTCATAAATTACATTAATCACCGAACGCTTTATTTCGCATTTCATTTGTACCTTGTTTACGTTCTTATTTATCGCTTTTAGGATCGAGTACACTCTTCGGTAGAATAATAAAAAAAAAGGAACGACGACAGGACGAACAGAACCCCACACGCACAAAAAAAAATAAACGGATACAAACGACGTTCCATCGAATTAGTCGACGCGACCCGAAAATGGAAGGGTCCTCCGTTTCTTCTTCTGTTTAGAACATTAATGTATGAGTCGCTCGCATTTTATTGAATTAATTTAATTGCTTTTCCCGACTTCCCTCTTTCTTTGCGTCCGTTGTTTTCGTATTATTTTTTTTTTTCTGCCGTTCGTTATTCCCTAGTCGAAAATGCTGAATTAATTCATCCGTAGCTTCAATTACTGTGCCTGCAGTTATTGCTCTTTCATTTGTTATTGTTAGGTAACCGTTTACGATTATGCATACATCAGGCGATTCAATGAAAATAGCACGAAAAAGCTTTTGACTTTTGTTGATATTTGAAAGTATTTTTTTTGGGTTTAAAACTGAATCTAAAATAACTAGAATAAGCACTACTAACTTTAGAAATTGGAATTTTGAGTTCCATAGTGTTTTAGAAAAACATATTTTCTATGAAAAATTAAAAACTCTACCTTTGAATTTAAGTATCTTAATTTACATTCTATGGATAATAATATGCAACACTAAACTGTGGAAAGATTGACTTTATCTATACGTTGAGAAAAATGCTTGCATTAATTCATTACTAGATGAAGTTGTTACCGTTTTTATGTTGGCCCAAAACAAAGTGGTGTCCAAGAAACTCGTTATTACGTTTGATTGAAACAGTGGCATAGATAAGCTGCCCTCAGACCTCGCAATCCGGAGGTATCCCTTCATATTATTTTCGTTTGTGATTTTAAGATAATATAGTATCTAATTGTTGATTTCGCTTATCAGTGAGGATAATAATACCAAACCTGATTATGACAATTACAACTCTTCGTCCTCTCTCCGCTGCAAATTCGTAATCAAACTGGTAACTTAAATATCTTACCAATAGTAACTTACTTTACTCTTATTGTTACACGTAGTGTATCACATTTGATAACATTCCGTGGCTGCAAATCTCCACATTGCAAAGAGAAAGTAAAATGGGGATATAACTTTATTTTATCTTTCTATTCTTTTATTTGTGTAGTATAAACAAAGTGTTGCATTCATATCATGCAAGCTTTCTATGATCAAATTGTTAGTTTATTGTATGCCTTAAATTTACATAATCAATACGTTGGCGATATTTAAATAAATATAACAAATATCTCAAAAAATCTGGATCCTCGCTTATAATTACTTCAAGATCCGATTTCCACCATTTTTTTGTGTATGTACCGTCAGGCGGAATTAAGTGAATCAAAAATATAGGTTTTTCGCTAATATTTTTATAACCTTTGAGAAATTAATTTTTAACAAATTAATTGAAAGTTTATCCATCATTTACCCAATATAATCTGCACTTGTTACTGTTACAGAATAAATATGTTGGCAATTTTTTTGGCCAAAGCGTGATTCATTTTACCCCATACATTGGGTAAAGTGAATCAGATGTGTAAATATTATATCCTTCCCACTTTTGGATGGTTCTGAGTTAATTGAACCATATTAAAAGCCTTTTAAGGTCTGATTTAGTCAAGAAAAGTTAATTTCATCGAAAAAGGTCGAAACAAAATGAAGTAACGTGTTAAAATAAAAACTTTATTCTTTATTTACTTTTATATCTTTTTGAAGAAATATTCAGCTGAATATTATTGAATATGGTTCAACAATATTCAAAAATGCTCCTAAAGCAGTCCTGAGGGAAAAGAAAGCCGAAAAAAAGAAAAAAAAAAACAAGGAATAAACTAAAACTTAAACACCTCTTAATGCCTTATCTAATTATGCTAATATTGTAAAATTCTCTTTACTAATTACAAATATCTGTAGTTCTTAACTTGAGTTGCACCACCTTCTTCAGAAGAGGAAGTAAGGTCAAAATAAATATTAAATTGGAAATATTGTGTAATACGAAATCTTAACCTATCGTCAAAATAGCCTCATTACGATGTTTCAACATCATCAACACTGATTTGACTAATTTTTAATTAATTCTCATTGTGATTCACTTTACCCCATAATTTGTTTATTTAAAAAAGAAATAAGGGCTAAGTTCGGCGTATGTAACTACAACAATCTTTTAATAGTGCATATTATTCGCAAAGATTAGAGAAACAATATTAGCAGTTGATAGACCGGAAATCGTTCTTAGTGCTGCGCTTAACTGATTTACGAAATAACAGTCAAAGCGATATTATAAATTATATATAATTTCCCCAGAAAGTTATCATGCTCGAACTCAGGAAGGAGGTGAAATTAGAAGAAATAGGATTCATATAAAGGAAATTCCATTTAAAGGCTCTCCACCTATCGAAGAGATTCAAGCAAGTTTGGTCCAGGAGAGCAAGTGAAGAATCATCCTCTGGACACAGACATTGACCGCTCTACCAAGTTTCACAATAATGGGGAAAAGGTATCGTCTAAAGGAAGAGGCATAGGAATGCCAAGTAGATTTCAAGATTACAGACTTTATGAAATAACAAATAAAAGGGGGGTGTGTAACATGACCAGTTTTATATTGTTTTTTCGTTTTTATATTGAACTGTCATTGTCATTAAAATAGAAATACATCATATAACAAAAGCATTTAAACATATTTAATATATCTGGTACTTCCGTGAAGGAATGAGCAACGCGTGCGATACCTAGCTGTATTAACTTGGCAGTCGAGGAACATATGGGAGTAATATTATCGGTACTTGAAGAAAAAAGTATCCGAACGATGCGAGCGAAAGCGAGTGAGACAGAATATATCGGGTCCCTTCTACTACAAAGAGCCGATAATTTTTTTCTCTTACTTGCTCAGGCTTGAATCGTTCGGTTATTATTTTCTTCGAGCTACCTTTGTCACACTGATTGTTGGACGCAAAAATTTCCGGTATTCACCAAGCGATTCACTTAACCCCTTGTGATTTACTTAACCCCGTTTGACGGTATTAGGTATTCTAGAAGAGTCTAGTGAATTGAAACATGTATGTTGCATTTTTGTTTTGGAATAAAAATATTTAGTGCTGATTTATATAGTAATACTTACCATAAATATTGCGCTGAGGGGGCCGTAGAAGTGAATTAAATAAAAAAAAAATATTAATTAGGTACTAAAATTACAGTTATTTTAATGTAATTGGAATGGTGAAATTATTTTTTCTCAAATCTAGCCCTCACTTTTCTAAATACGTACAGTGACCTAAACATTGCAACGGTTTTCTACCCATTAGTAGCAAATACGTTAAATGTATATTGCTATGTGCCAGTTTGACTTAAATGCTGTCACTTGACACATATACGAGTTCTAATCTACTTTCCATTTAAATTAAAATGGTACGGACAATTTCGGTATATTTTAATGATAGTCTAAAATACAAATAAGGTAGGATTCACACAGCAATAATAAAAACCATCTTAGGCAATGATCAACCTCACTAATTTTCAATTTATAATCCTTCCTATTCTTTAGCCTGATTCACCTTCTTTTCTAGCCCAATTTTGAATCCTCCTTTTCGATAATGCAATGTTCCACTTCGCCATCTTCCAACTACATATAAAACCTGCTTTTGATTCCTCCTTAAATAATCTCTTTCTATTTTTAAACTTTTAATAGTTTTTAAAAATCTTGACATACATAGAAGATTTTCTCTTTTTTTGTTTAGACAACCTTCTGTTTAAATTCTAGCTGAAATTAGTATGCAATCTAGTTTAGAATTTTTTCTAGACGAAAAAAGTATAGTTAAATCAAGCTTTACACTCCATTGAGTGTACAAATTGATAAAGTTTCATTCTGCGATTTACAGTTCAGAAGGTTTCCTAGTAAATACAATTTTCAGCTGAAAATAGGAAAATTGTGTTCGAAATAAATCCATTTAAAAAATAATTACAAAATGCAGCTTGAAAAATTTAATATATCTGTTTTTTATTACAATACATTTACGAATTCAGATACTACGCAATGAACTTCAAAAAAATGCCACGAAATTTCGTTTAGAATGGAGTACATGCACATTTTATCGAACACAACATTTGCATTGATTAAATTTTTTTCATTTGTGTTTTTCCTATTTCGACTAACTAAAATTGCAACAGCTAACTGGTTGCGAAACAAATAATAGTCGTTACGCAGTTTTAATTAAAAGGTATTGCATTATAAAAATAGCGCTGACACATTTCATTTGGTAACGTTCAGTGGGCAAAAGCGTTTTTTAAATTTATTTAATCTAATGTTTGTGGAGATATAATAAAATAAAAAAGAGGAAAAACGACCATTGTTGGTTTTACTGAAAAGTCACGATTGTTGCGTATATTTGCTTTGTGTTTCTACCAGCCGTTTTATCCAGCAAAGCAAATAGTAAAACTAACTAGCCGTATAATTGCAAAATTCGTTGAAATAATACAGTTAAATTTTATTATTATTAGCAATTATATTATGTCTGAACTCATGGTCTAACCGTTTTCGTGCAACATGTTTAGGAACTTTCTATAAATAGCTTTGTGAATGTTTAAAAGTAATAATTATGGAGAAGTATGTTACGATTAATATATTCAAAATATTAATTAAACAGCTGTATTTTTAATGTAACGTGAACAAGAAAACTTCGTTTTATGAAAGTTAAAAATAGAGTAGCTCCTGGACAATATGCAGTGTTCCATAAAGATTTCTCTCCCTAATTCTATTAGCTATACATACATATGTGCTTATATCATTAACCCAATACTAAATTAAAAACCTAATTAAAAGAACATATTGATACATATTTGGACTATAATGAATAGATGACATGCCAAGAATACATTAAAAAACCAAACAGAATAGGGAAATTATTTATTATGTACCTATAGCGTGATTAGTGGAACGCAATATGGAGCAATGCATGTATAGAATAAATCAACGGTTTGACTCAACAACGGTGCTCCAAAGCGGTATCGTGCTATTTCCTCCGAACTTTCTGATTTATTTCGTCGATTAAATATGAGCAAACAAACCATTCCCCATATACATAATCAGAGGTATCGCTTATAAAATCCAATTATTTAAGTGCACCGTTTGATATTTATATCAGTATTAACATTAACTTTTGCTTGGAAAATTATCTTCCATATACAGTCGTAAATAATACGGAACATACACTCACAGCTGGAAGTAGGAAATATGGAAATCTTAAGCCATAAGATCTAATGAATAAACGTGTATATGAGTTCAAATTATAATAGCTTTGCAGTATTAGTAAGTTATGTTTCCACCATGGCGCTTGAATTAGGTTAATGACAATTACAATCAAAAGTCAGCCCTTGCCACTAAATACTTTACAATTATATATAAATGTAAATGCAGAATTTTTAGTTAGATATTTTTTAAAATTCTATATTTATATTGTGGATACACAATTCGTTTATTGCAGTCACTTACACATAGCTTTTTTAAAAGTTTTAATACATTGATATGGAATAAGTGGAGGTGGATATTTTCCGCTATTTATATGATATATATATGACCGAATGATCCATCTTTTTTTCACAAACTACAAAAGTCGCAGTCATTTAAAAAATATGTTAATTTCCGGAAGCTTTTTGTAATACCGGAAGATGATATTAGCGTAGTTCTCCACACATTATTACATCATATAATATCTATTAGAGGTTTTATCTTTAAATTAAACTATTTTTGAGAAATCTGCAACTTTCTTAAAATAATATTTGTCTGCTTCTCTTTCCGTTTTGTTTATGAACTACTGGGAATAATCAAGCAATTTTCCATGGATTTTTCAAATTAATGTATTTGAACATGAAAATACACTAATAGTATTAATATTTTTGGTAAAACTTTTAGGTTTTTTATATATATATAAATATTTTGTGAGTTGCAACAGAATAGTAAAATGTCTGTATAGATACATGATGTTTTTGAGAATCATACTGTCAACTTGTTTCTGTAAATTTAAAACAGGCAGCAAATGTTATTTAACGGCAAAATCTTCGTAAAAACTTCCTTTGGAAATAATTGATTCACAGTTATTATGGTAAACATACGAAAACAACAACATGCCTTTCAGCATGCGTACAAGTACGCTCATTTTAATAATATAGACCATAGGATCCCAACCTTTTATGGATTACCGCCCCCTTTATATAAAAAAAGAATCCAACACCCCCCTTTACATAATAGTTAATTATACCAATTTTATATGCCTGTCTATTATGTAATCGTGCTACCCGTGGTCGTGGCTGAGGGTCGTCGTTATTATTAATTATTTAAAAATATAAGAACATGTTATAATAAAAACATTTAATTCAGACGAAGGCTATACAAAGTGTTATTAACAAAATTATAACTTAACCTACAAATGCAAGATAATACACAAAGCTGGAGCACTCCGCACTAGGGCACTGCACAAAGGCAAATACAAGATGATTAATCAAAATTAGTAAAAAAAAATGTAAAAAAAAATGGTTGAGGTTGGTGGTGTTTTAACAATTTGTTAATGTCGGGTTTCAATTTAGTTAACATCAGTCACAAATCACCACGTTCAGGGATTTGCAATCTATTTCTTCAAAAATTTCTGTACTATTTCCCACAATCCAGGGTGGAGAGCTAATATTGATTTTTGAAGCCAGAACTCTTGGTATCCATTTCTGAATTTTACTTTTAATTCTTCATTAGTTGTGAGTTCCATGAGTTCTTCTTCTAAATTGGATGATTCTGCTCTATCTGGAATTGCTCTGTAAAATCAGCATGAAGAGCGTTCAAGTGTTGACAGTAAGTAAGTAAATCTTCCTGTTTTACCCATAATGCTGATAATCTCGCAAAGTGGCTGTATTCACCTCTTCCTAGATTTCGTTTGAATAAAATAAGTTTTCCCACAAAAGCGGCTATGACGTTTTTTGTTTTTATTAAATTCAACTTACCACCTTGCAATTGTAAATTAACGTCATTAAATATTTTAAAAAGGTCTGTCAAATAAGCGATGTCATTTTTTGACGCAATCAAGTTTCCGCGCAGTTCATCGTCTCTGTTTTCAAGGAAGTCCCGTACTGAGTCAAATAGATTGAAAAAGCAGACAAACACTTTTCGAGAGCCATCGTACTTCTGTGTGCAGCAGTAAGCGACTATAGTCTTCAATATTTTCACGACAAAGTTGCCCAAATAATCTGTCATTTTAATGAATTGCTTCTTATCTTGTTGACTGCTCTAATAACGTAATGGAGCGACGTATTTGCATAGTATTAACTATCAATTCTCCCTTTGTATCGGTTTCCAAATTTTTTGCATATAATAACTCTTAACAATTTTTTTCTTTTATGAATCGGATGTAGGCTAAGAGTAGTGCTTCGGTATTTGGTAAAGTTGATTCATCGAGTTGAATGGAAAATTTGGAAGTCTTTAAGCCTTCTAGTCGTATTTTTGCCGAAACATGCTTGATTGCGTAAATCACGTCTTTGCCTACCAACTTGCATAGACTTGTTACCGACAGTTCTAAACTGAATAAATTAGTTTGTTTATACTTAATGCTTATTTAAATGTTTTAATGTTTATTTACGCCAAATAATAAGATAAACATCTTATACGGCTAGATAAAATGTTTTTTCATAAAAATAGATGTATTTTCAAAGTATCTTATTATACTAAATTTCTAATTAGGTAGATACGCCGTGACCACCCCCTTGACTGTCATAACGCCCCCCATTTGCCTTTGGATCCACTACCGCCTCCACGAAAAGCTCCAGCGCCCACTAGGGGGCCGTGCCGCCCCCGTTGGGAACCTATGATATAGACTGTATCTAAAATAAATGCATTTCAAATAAATATCAACAATTGATACCAAATACACCCTAGCCGATCTAATTATATCCTGAGTATAAAATTTCAGTTTTAACAGTAATCCGATTACATTGATACTTTAAAATTTCTCATACCTATTTAATAAATAGACCAGACCTATACTCTAAAAAGAACGTTACCCAAAAAACATCGAAAAATAATAGTCATTTTATTGTAATATTATAATAATTTTTTTACTGTGCATCATGAATTATTAAGATATGATACGCCTACATTGTGAGAAAAAATAATATGTTTTATTTGTGTAAAATTATAGATTTGCTTGCTTTTATTTTATTGGGTTATAGGTCGTAATTGAAACATTTATCGTACATTCTACAGTTTTCTTTCATCATCTACGTTTTGTGGAAGCGTCGTTTTCGACATCAGTACTTTTACTTATAATAACGTAAAGATCATTAATACATTACTGGTGTTTCGCTGTTTGCTCTTCATACACGTTAATTACTACTTGATTAACGTAAAGTTATGAATATATTTAGGTAATTCTCATTTTTTACGCATCCAATAATTACAACTGAAAATTTGATTTGAAATTATGTTTTTTTTTTTTAAAGTAAATGATTGTTTGTCTTCCATGTTTTTAAGAAATTTGTCATTTACATAAACTATTACTTAACTGGTGTCTAGATTTTCTCAATGATTTATCCTAGATTTTAATATATCTTGCTTACTACACTAGATGGTGTTTACTTTATACTGCTCAGCAAATTACCGCATATGGTCAAGCTCAGCGTTTTAGCCTTAACTACTTGTCTTAGCACTCATTACTGGAATATTTAAATATATGTATATATATAGATTAAGAATTGTACACTCCATTCTTACAACCCACAATTAAAGGCCGTATGTTCAACTTCGTGTAGTACCTTGTTTTCGACAGACAGCTAATTCTTTTCCATTTGCCAATCCATATTTTTATTTTCGTTGCATGTTGCTTTGTATTAAGTTTGGCATTCAGTTTAAGACCTAAGTTTTTGATTACTTTTTTTTTGCATGAAATTATGTCAATTTTGCAGGATAGCAATTTATTTTTCTATTTGTAGAGATGACAATATAGACTTACTTTATTTCACCTCATGCGCTACCAATTGGTTCGTGCATGAATATTATTTATTATGCTCTCGAAATTGGCAGTTATACAGTGTGTCAGGTGAAATGAAATAATCGAAATGGTAAATGAAATGCTTTTGGAAAAGTTTTGAAATGTTTTGATACCACTGCAATGTGGTATATTAGTAAGTTATTGAGACAGTTCATCAGTTTAGTTGAGTTAAATATTAAATTCTATAAATTTAACACTCCAGATGTTTACAATTTTAAACTAAAATAATCTTAATGTTTTCAGTAAGTGCTCCTAATAAGTTAACTTAATCTAATCAGTTCTTCAATCAAATTTATTACCCCAAACTACATATATTGTGCAAGGTATATCCAAAAATGTTTGTACTATTATGTATTTCCTGCAGAATTTAATTTTTCAGTGCAGTAAGTTTTAGTGGTGCTGTAAAAGTTACAATCGTTAATTATCGTTTTCTCTAAAATTAGACGGTGTATTGCATTGATCTTTTATTTTTATTCTATTAATTCAAAATAGTTTTCTGTTTGTAGTGTGTGCTTTTTTAATATTGATTAATATTTTATTAATTAGCATTCATATTCAGCTCTACTTTATCAATTAAATTTTTCTTCTTCTCTGAATATATAATACTAATACGGCAAAACAGCGGTGTTGATGTCACTATAATAGTTTTTGCGAAAAAAATATAAAAACATACATTATTTAGAAAAGTAAAATCTGTGGAAGAATTAATATTTCGTGTTTTTGGGTTTGTTTTTATGTTACAAACTGAATAACAATTATTAGTCTAAAAAATTTGTACTTACCTCCTATTCTAAGGGCCTTTTTACTTTTTGTAAGTGTGTACTTCGTGTAGTTCGACTACAATTCCTTGATGTATTGTTGTATTGTTTTTTCATAAAGATCTTTGATATATTAGACAAAGAACTTTTATAGTGTAATACGTTAACTTTTATTAAAGATGGACATTTTATAAAAAGTTTTATTACTTGAGTTGTTGTTTGGGTTATTTCTATCGTTTGTAGTTTTTTGATGATACGACGTTTCGGCAGTTCGTCAAAATCCTACAAACGATGGAAATAGCCCAAACATGAATTCAAGTATTCATCTATCATCAACAATCTCTCGTCACGGGTTAAAGGTAGTCTGTCAAAGATCTTTTATAGTAGAATACCCGCCTTACAACTAATAGAACGAAAAAGCATTATTTTGCAAACTTCGACAATTTTATTTAAGGTTCTTTTGATACTTCGAGTATTATGAAACCAGCGGAATTAAAACAAAAAGGTTAAATTATTTCTCAAAATAAAAACAAAAATAGCTTTTCGGCCGAAAAATGTTAGTAGCTCCTTTATTCCTTCTTTTGTTTCAGTCTTAAGGTTGATAGAGTTAAACATAATTCTGAAGCGGCAGACATTCGTTTAGTACTACATTTTATCAAATATTTTAGCGACATCCAAAAAAAGGTTTTAAGCGTATTTTATTTTGATTAAGGTTATTCGATGTATTGGCTTGATTGTATAATCTTAATTTGTAAAATAGCCAGCATGTACAGATCACTTGTGGCTAGTTATTCTTGGAAAGATAGTTTATATTTGGTAAAGCATTTAAATATTTTAAATAGTTTAAATAAATGAATGCAAAAATTTTCTCAGAAGTTACTATTAATTTGACTTAAAAAAGTAGAGTGAAATGCGGTTGATATTTATTGATGAATTAGTAATGGAAAGCAGGTGCAGAAGAAAGAACTACATCTTAACGAAACTTGATTGAAGCTAAATAAATAACGAATATTTGATAAATAAAATAAATGCATGAATAACCACAGTTATAAACTTAATAATGGTTGATGCCTAAGCAGCTAGAAGAAAAGTTTTGCAATTATGCAGAATTTTTTACGGTTCCTTTTATTAGGTGCACAATATAGTAATGTATATTACCTTAATGATGCAAACTTTGCCGAAGAGAGTACTGCTAGTTTCATTGTGTATGTATTTAACACAGCATTCACATGAGTCCCCAACAAATTCGGAAAGGAATCATACACGAATCCGTAAGTCCTCTTAACTTCAAAAAATTTCAAATAAAAAGTAAGATGGCGTAAAAAGGGCGTTGGTCCACAACCCTCCCTACATTCTTAAAAGCTCGCCCCGCTCGTTGCCATGGTGACCCTTTTTCAGGCGTCCCGACGCTGCAGGTGACGCTGCTGCCATCATGACGAGCACCTATAACTGCCACGTGAACGTCAAAACAACTACCGGCTACCCCAGCTTCTTCTCTAGTAACCAATTACATGTTACATTTAGCAGACGCTAGTCAGAGTAACCGAATCATTTTACTGCGTATTTAAATTTATGTACGTATGTATTTACGCGAGGGAAGGAATGATTGCAAGTACATAGATTCATACATACATATAAAGTACATATGCAAGCTCAACGTAACGCGGTTTGCAGTTTTACGGCGTTGATTTTTTGCGACCACCACCGGAAAGATGAGTGTACCTACGCTTTTTAATGTCCTGTTAGAGCGGCATCCTGTCTGTCAAATAAATTCGTTACTCTGCGGTCGAATAATTTAACAAGCAGTTAGTCTGCGAATGAAAGTTAAAAAAGCCTACTTGTCGGAATAGTTAACGATATAAATAACCGAAATTCACAAACACCTGTTTATATTTCATACGCATAGAGAAATGTAACGTCTACTTATAAATATTAATTACTTATCAGTTTGTTGTAATAATTGTAACTAATACTAGCAGGTTTTCCTTCAACGCTGCAGTATGTACACATTCAACTCTAACTTGCTTTTAAAGTGTTTATATTGTTTAGAAAGTTTTGAAGTGGCAGCCGCGTAGGAAGTAGCGATTCTCTGGCAATAAATACGAATGATGAATATTACCTTAATGATGCAAACTGCGAATGTCGCTACATTATTTATAATTTGCATCGTTCAGTTAAGCAGCAAACCTCAATACCAAAATATTATAGTATACTTCGTACGTATACGCCACACTCTCAATATTCGGCTTTCCACAAATAAGCGTTAATATCCAATATCTGTTCATAGAGATGGCTGGAATTTAGCATCAATACGAATTTCCTTTCACTCATCTCTTAATACATATTTTTAGGAAAAAAAAACCAAAACCAATAGGTCTACTTGGGGGTTGGGAGTACCTACAAGCGCGTCCCCGGGGTGGTGGATAGGGGAAAGGCCATCGTGTCAGGGTTCGCTCAAGACGAGATGGTTAGTGGCGACTATAAGTTCGTCCTCTCTGCTTAAAACTGGAGCAGGGTGAATGAAGACCGTTGCCGTGAACCACTCCCCCCTCGCCCGAGCTGTCGTGTCGTGACTAAGGGCTTGCACAGGGTTCTACAACGATGCCAGTTATTGCTTTCGGCTACCGAAAGCCCAACCGTTAAACCAGGTCCCGAAAGGGATGGGGAATCTGGGGTTAACTGCACGGATCGAGAGGAGACAACCTCAACAAAAACCTAAATCCTAAGGTGGCGGACTAGGCTGATGAGATGCGCGGCTGGATAGAAGACCAGTCTACTAGTCCAACCTTGGGGCATCTGGCGCACCCCATTGTATTTAGCCTTACCTCTGCATGCGGGGCTCTGTGGAGGTGGACCTTTTCTTCCCTAGCTACTCGTGGGATCAACCATTGAGGAAGGAAATATATTTAACCTACTTAAGCGGGACGACACCGGTAGTAAACAGGAACTGGTGCAGCACCTTCATAAGAAGCCTTCCACTTCCAAAGTGAGAATACCTCACTAGCAACGAAAAAAGGGAGGAGTAAAACGAGCAGATTGGGGAACAGGATGAAATGCACCTGGGAGCATGTGAAATCGAAGAGGGAGACTTACCTCTGATATCCTACACTTTCTGAAAAGAATAGGATTGGAAGGCCATCTGTAAAACACCAAAAGTAGGGGACACAATAGATCTTTTAGGTCGGAGTGAAACCTCAACCTCGCGAATGTATGTATTTACCGCGTTTGTGTGTGTACAGGATTCTATCAACTGCCTGGCGCTACGGGAATCAGGTACCTATGTGGTCTTTGGGAAGGTTGGCCTTTTCCTAGAAGAACCAAAAACGATCTAACCCAAAAAAAGAATTATTTACCTTAAGGGCATGAATTTATTGGATCAACATTCGCTTTACAATAGGCCAACTTAAGGATTCCTCCGTTAGTATTCGGCAGTTAGCTTCAACATTGTATATCTTTAATAATAAGACAAGACGATAATTATACAAAAAATTCTTCTTCAATCATGCTCCATTTCTGAAGTTCAGCATCTATGTGAAAGTAATATGTTTGCAGCACATGTTTCAATAAAATTTAAGAAAATGACTTCAGTTTACCACACCATTTAATATTCTTAATATTTTTACGAGTTAGTAATGGAAAACAGTGCCAATTTCATGAATATAGCCATCAAAAAAAGGTTCCATTAACAATATGGCAGGGCATTATAAATTACTAATTTGGGTGGACCAATTGAATATCAAACCGTCTTGATGCCAAGGGTATCTCTGCGTATTGGTAAATTGTGTTTGGGTTTTTTTTTTTTTGATTCCAAACTAAAATTTCTTAATAGTTCTTGGTTATTTCATTTTATTTCTATAGCTGCGTTTCGTTAAACGGCTTTCAGGTACCAACTACAAATTAATATTCTAAATTAACTTATCCATCTTGCTTTTTTCTCTTCAAATATAATAATAATTATGTAGTCTATATTTGCAATTATGCTAACCTAAAATTTTATTTCTTTCCTCTTTTTTGTTATAAAATATGAAAGTTATTTCACTGTTTCTTATATTTACAAATTTGATAAAACTGCTTTGTGTATTGGAATAAATAATTTATGAGATTTCGTTGGGTATACCTCATAACATTATTTGCATGTATGATCGATTCCTGCTCACGTGGTTGGATGACATTTTCTAGGCAAACAATTGATTACGACAGGTGCTACACATATGGATAGTGAGATCATCTTATTTCAATCTTTTAGACTTTTGTCTTGGTGCTTCATTCAGAAGAAGTTAGAGACAAAATTAACTCATCGTTACTAGAAATTATATCAGAATCTGTAAATATATATGGAATAAACACTGCAGACGATGCCTTATAGATTGTAAGTATTTTTAGAAGCAGACGGATTTCAGTTAGAGCAAATACGTGGTGGTTGCTGCTTGTGGTAAACGCTAACACATCGAAGACTTGAGAAGGTAGTTGTCTTCAGTATTGTGCGCTATACAGAGGGTAAAACATACAGCAACTCTGGAAGCCGCAAAACTGCCTATTTCTCGTTCTTATCTTATGGAGTCATCTTTTGGGAAATGGCCATGGAGGCGCATAAAATATTTCTAGTGTGAAAGCGGGCGCTTAGAATTCTATGCAACCTAGAATATAATCAAAGCTGCAGAACATTCTTCTCAGTTCAAAATATATTTACCTTGCAATTTGTATATATTCTGTCTGTCATCACGCACGTGCATAATAACACCCACTTACATTCGGTAAACGGTCACCTACACGGCTATCCCACACGAGGAAGGAATGAAATGAAGGTGCCCTATCACCGCCTGACCGCGCTCCCAGAAGTCAACGGATTGTTGAGGAGCTAAACTACATGATCACTTGCCCTTGGAAATAAATCAAAGCTTCTGATGCGAAGCTACTCACAATCAGTTGAGGAGTTCCTACTGATCTAGTTGTCTTTTCATGTCTGTCTATCTTTCTTAACTTGTTTTGTCATATACTTATTTATTTATTTATACGCTTATTTATGTTTTTCTTAATGTATTGACATTGTTGCATTATAAACAACATGTGATTTATATCGACAATTTCTGTAATGGTTACATTACAAAATAAATACACTACTACCATTTACATATGTAGCGACGTATCATATCTCACACATGCACCATCGGGTGTAATTACGGAGAACGAGCAGGCCAGAGGAGAATGTCTACTTCCTCTTCGTGTATGAAGTTCTGACGGAGATAATATGATTATCAGCGACTTTTTACATGCAGTCAGTTGTTTCGTTAAGATTTCAGCTTTTCATTGAGGTGTTGCTATTTTTTTTATAGTATATATTAAATACGGTTCATACTTCTGTGTCGAACAGAAATTGTCGCACAAATAGAATCTAGCATATTTACCAGATTCCTTTCATCACACTGCGGTAGTGGGGTAATTCTTTTTTTTCCATAGGTGTGTACCCCGAAGAAGACAACTTGGCCAGAAAGAGCTATTGTGCCCCAGGTCAATTTTAGCCCTCTCAGTTGCACCCTATAAAAAAAGTTCTGGCTGAGAGTTAACTTACGGACTCTGGGTTCATCCAACAGATCGACCCCAAAGTGCGTCCCCCGTCTATTGCCGGGCAGTTGACAAGAAGGTGGGCAAGAGTTTCCTCTGCACTCCCACTTTTTGCACAGGGCAGAGTTCACTAGCTCCATGCGGTACATGTGTTTATTTAGTGCGCAGTCCCCAGTTAAGATTCCTGTGAGTAATCTCAACCTGTCGCTGCTCATAAAGACTGCCTTACGGAGCCTTTACTCATTCGGATGAAGCCCTAGAGATTTATAGTGTCTTGCGCCGGCGAATCCATTCCAAGAAGAGTAGTGCCTAGCTGCAAGTTGAGATATGACAAACGTTTTGCTGCTGCCATATGAGCTACCACACGTCGGTTCTGAACCTAAGAACGGCAGAGTTTGGTTTGCGGATGTACGTTATTGCAGTTTCCCTGCTGGAGATATGATGGTCCTTGCGATCAATCCCCAATACACGGGGCCAACGCCTGGCGTTTACAGCATCTTAATCACACGATCTCTAGATATAGACATATGATTTTTTTAGATAACCGATTCGTTTAAAGCAATCAAAAATTATTACGGCATTTTGTTAGGTTGACAGAGTTTGTCTGTTTAAAGCAAAATACTTCTAGCTATTCGCTCAATCCAATACTCTTCAGAACAGAAAAAACGTTAAATTAAATATTCACTTAAATGAAATATTTGAATTTTGGGAAGTTGAAGCATAATATATGTTTGAATTAACTGAAATGATTTGGTTAATTTGAATAAAATGTTGGTTAATATTACTAAATTATTTCAACAAAATGATTTTGTGGTCTGAAATAAAACTTTGTTTGACGCAACAAAGTTGTTCTTTCCGTGAAGCTACTATCACAGTAGGATGAGCGTGCAGCGTTGCCGAATATAATGTTTCTTGCAAGCAGCCTCTGTAAAAATACGAATTATACATGCTCTGTAGATATATTAAAAAGCTAAATGTTAATCTACAAATCGCTAAGGATCTTCTGAGATTCCCACTCACACAGGTTGCTGAATAAAAGATATTACTCATAATAATAAATGTTTCTTTTAATAATGGAAGAACAAAATTCATTTTAATCAAACATCTAGGCTTAATTGTAAGCAACTCATGTACGAGCAACACCACTCTCGATTTCTGGTTGGTTTAATGATTAAAAATTTATTTAAAAATAAAAAAAATGAACGAAACCCGCATAACACAGCAATTTATGTTAAGTTGTCAATTATTTCAATTTAGCCTGGTAGCACGAATCTTTTCGCTTTAATTTTCTATAATTCATTTCTCACTAAAAATTAAATTATTCCCATTCTACAGTGGGGCTTATCTTGGGCGGTTAAATGACCCGATTAAATGCTGCGACTAATTGCATTATACGCTCGCATTAAAAATTGGTTTAATGGGAGGGACAAATTACTACTTGTTTTGGTAAGAGATTGTGTAATAGGATTTAAGGATCGCTTAAAGAAGACCAAGATCATTAGAGGACCTTTCTTGGGTTATTCCCACACAACGTATGTAAAAATATTGTGTATAATTGAACTTTACGAAGAATTTACTAACTTAATTAAACGAGGTATTTGAAAACGAAGAATCTACAGCAAGTTAATACTATGATTTATCGAAACAACGTGTGTCAGAACAGGAATAGAAATGAAGGTATTTAATAATTCATTTCCGCTATATATTAATACATAAACGTAAACAGCTTACACGTTATTATCGATCCGATCGCTTTATCATTCAATATGCATACATCTAATCATTTCCTTTATGGAATTTGTTTATAAAAATTAATAAAAAAAAATAGAACTTCTTCTAATAAAGATTTTTATTAAAAAGCAACTTGTTTCATTTATTATTGATATTTATATCATTTAATTGATTTCTTTATAATTTATTTTTCTAAGTTTGCTTAAGTCCTTTACAGTTTATATTGATTACAGACAAAATTTGTAAACAAATTAAAACTCAAACGGGGTTAATACGATAGTCAATATTTTAATAATTGGCTATTGAAAACTAACACGTGAAAGTAACCAATCCCCATGGGGACCGAATGGGGTCCCGATAGCTAACTCCAAAAATAAAATGGACAAGCTGTTTAATATATGGACGAAAGACATAGAGAACCTGAAAATAAAACCAAAATAATATCATAAATTCGAAAACAAAAGAAGACTTAGCAGAGATATCTAATGTTAAAACAAGACATTGGGAAAGGTGACGACATATGGCTATCTAGAAAACATGGTGATGAAGGATGAAAAATAGACACGAAATTACAAACAGAGCGAATCAGTTAAGGAAAATTTACTATGTATTGAATAAGACAATACTGGGATATAGAAGCATTGACATGGATGGAAAAATGAAGATATATAATATAGTAATAATACCAATAGTAACCAGTGCATGCGAAAACGAAGAATGAAGTATGAAACCAAGACATGCGACATTGAAATGTAATATATAAGAGCGGGATAGGATTAAAAATGAAGATATCAGACACATAACAGAACAAGAACGGATAGTTGAAAAAATAAATAAAAAAAAAGAACTGCAATGGTACAGAATGTGGTGAGACAAAAGGCGTAACAAAACGGCGAAAACGGAAAACAAGGAGAAAAAAGGGTAAATACAGGAAATGGGAAGAGAAAAGTAAAGACTTTGAAGGAAATGAGAGTAATGACAAGAATTAGAAGAATATGGAAGAAATTGTTGCAGGAGGAACCGAAGCCCACATCTGACAGCTAAAGTAGGCACAGAGGAATAAAGAGGAAGAAACAGAAGAAGAGGAAGAAGAAGGAGAAAATTGCAATTATATTATCTTAACAATAACATATGGTCCATTTAAGAAATTATAACAGAAACCGATTTATATCGATATCCGTCCTCTTCTACCTTCAAAGGTGTAGAGATGTATCGCAGAAAACCCACTATGCAACCCGATCTTAAGGCACTTGCTTTGCTTCACTTCAACTACTACTTTATTCTTTAACATTTTACCAACCTGTGCATTCCAGGTTTGAGCTGGTCTTCCTCTTGCCCGTTTCTTACCAATTCTAGCTGTCCATGAGTATTTCACTTTCCTACTGTTGTTCATTGGTGCAATTTGTCCAAACCACTGTAATTGTTAGGGACAAACATGAAGTTAAAAATTTGTAGCCAATGATGATTACTTTATTTTTGGTTTAGCCTTTTTAATCTTCAATAATGACTTAGCTAAGTTAAATAAAATAATCTTACCGTTTTTATGTTCGTTCAAAACCAAGTGGTGTTAAAGAAACCCGTTATTGTGTTTGATTAAAACGTATACGTTCCGCTAACATTTTTGTTTTGGGTTGACAATATTTAGCGTTGATTGACGTGAATGCTTTATTTGTGTTCTTTCAAATTAGCATATAGTTTGAATCAAGCGTTACTCATCTTATAGTACGTTGTAACATAACTATGTTTAAGGAATATTTCTTGGTCTTATGGATTGAATAAACCTCATAGTTATGTTATTTATATACAGTCCAGAAAGTATGTTGGATCAATGCATTTTACGTTGACTTAACACATTCAGTATTCGATATAGAGCATTATTTAACAGAATTATATAATTAGTTGGTAACTCAGGAAAGAGATTTCTTCGTTCTTGAAATCACGATTATACGCATTCGTGTGTTCTCGTTTCGCACGAGCAAATCTAGCAGGACTGGTAATCCAGGAATTGTCCGAGCTAACTCAAAACAAACTGCATTGTCGGCTTTGTGCTGACATCACGTGTTGGGTGAAATTTTTGAGTGTGGTTCCTAGGGGGTGCACAAATTACATAAATCTTGAGATGCAATATCAATGAATGTCGAATGCGTTTCAAGCATTTTATTTTCATTGCTCTTGCTAATATGGTGATTCCTACCATAGACCATAAGCCCCGCTTGGTGACATTTTTCGGTTAATTGTGTTTTGGCATTTTTCCTTTTGATATCAAAGTATTATTTATTTATATTTTTTTCTTACTTGTATTTTTTATTAGCCCTTAAAAAATGATGCCTCCGTGTCATTAAGTCATTACGGTTATTAGGAATAGCTTCTTTCCACTTTCTGTTTTTGTTTTGGTGGGGGAGAATGGCTGACCACGCGCACTTAAGCCACCTTAAATGGATCCATTATGCTATTCTTTCTAACTTACACAATATTGTAACCAATATTTAGTAATACTTTGTATAGAGTTGGGAATCTCATTAGCAGTACTGGTAAATGTTAGTACGCCATTTAATGTGGAAAGAATTTTGCTAAGAAAGGAACTACGTAATTTACGGTATCTACGAATGATAGTTTGCACGACTGTATCATATATAAGAGTACGATCATTTTTTGAACTCCTTTTAAGCATTTGTTTTGGTGATGTTCTAAATGGTCTTTGTAGTATACGCAGTAGTTCTTTCCATCCTAAATCTAAATTGATTGCTGTAATATCCGCATGAATGTTTTATTTATAATCCTATGGAAGTATGAAGCAAGATTGATAAATAATTATTTGCTTCTCTCTAGCACAATATTTTTCTCAATGGCTTTCCTTTAACTGGAGTATGGAAGCAGCATGATTTAGTGGCTTGTACGCTTAGCTAACAGTCACAGGATCCTTCAAATCCAAGAGGCTACTCTCAGAGTGAGGATCTCTTTTATCATTCCCTGACAAATGCTGAAAGGTGGACATCTTAAGTCATTCCACAGGCGCAAGCGTAATAATAACTTTTCATCAGCCAGTGCTACCTGTGATTGGCTAAAGCTGTTGGGGGATTTGAAGCCATGAATTATTATTATTTTGACGAAAAATATAGTCATCAATTAATGTATATGCTACACCACAATATGTAGAAATTTTATGATTAATGAAAAATAATGATAATGATATGATTATATAAAGCAGAGGAAAAAGCAACAAACACAGTAAAAATATAATCAGCGCAACGAGAATAAGAAAGATACACAAGATGGAGTAGGTTTTAATGTGTCCATTCCGTAAATAGGAAAGCATAGAGATGTTCTATAAGCTACTGTGCTATTTTCTAAGACAAATGGATTATATGTATTTTGCTAATTATGAATGTGGATTTTATGTTGAATGCCAACTATAATTAATCATAAATATTTGTTCATAGATGTATTTTGCATTTACGAAGAATATTTTTTTGCAGCATAATTTGCAGTACCCTTAATCAATGCCAAATTAAATCGTAGAGACTATTTTCCTTTAGAGTAGATTTTTTTTCATTTAGATGCGTCTACTTTCCTTTTATTATTATAAAAGAAGGAATACGAAATCATAATCTGGTTGTTCACGATCCGAATCTCTCCTGAAAGGGGATTACTACGTTCGACATTTCACGATCAATAAAATATGAATTTAAAAATGTTTGCCAAAGACTCCGGGAATCCGTTTCCGAGCAGCGGGAGAGTAGGAGAGGAATAGCTAGGGAGGAAAAAAGAAACTCCGGAATCCGGAGCTAGCGCTCTCTCCCGGCATTCACTGCCCCCTGAGTCTTTCGCACTCATTATTGAACAGAGCTGCAAATTGCTATTTCTTTTCAACGTAAATTGCTTCATTTAGTAGAAAGTTTAATGAAACGAAGGTACCCCACTCTGGTGAGAGATTTACTCTTCCGTCGGTCCCCTAATTATGAATCTTTTACTTGGCTGCGCCCTCTCGTGATTCCGAAGAGAGAGGGAATATTTAAAAACGCGGGATTAACAAAAGAAAGGCCAGTACTCCATAAAATATGAGATAAAATAGCTTACAGTCATTCGCTGATGATGAGGACGCTATGTAATGGGAAATAATATTTTTGTTTGGAACGAAAGTTCTTTTCAGCTCGTTCGGCAGTTTTTATTTTCGGTCTTGTTGACTGTTGTTTTTCCTCTCCCTAGTTTCTCGCGATGAAATTCGCTTTGATGAATTCGCTGTTTGCTTATGGCAATTTCTGAACTCTAGCGTCTTTGTAATTTTTTTCCTGAAATTGTTTACAACGAATTTGGTTTGGAGCTCTGCGAGCTTTTGTTCTGCTTACTTGTGTCGTTAGATGTAAATTTTATGCTGATTTTAATGGGGACATTGTTTTGCTTACAATCCAACGTAGGGTCTAACTATAATAAGCAGGTACTCTCACTTTGCTAAGTTCTAATGATGTAACATTTCAGAAGTTGAGTTGCATACTGACACCTTCTCCATTAATATTTGAAAATGTTTGGGGATCAAAAACAAATTTTACATCGGATTAGTGAAATTAGTTTAACTATAACTTTTGTAAAGTAAATGTAAATATATTGCTATGGAAATAGGTGCAGTGAATATAATTTAGAGTAATTTAAAACAGGTTTCAAAGCCTAATGAAGGAGTAATTATAAGTTGAAGTGCATATTCGGTTGCCTACTCTCTAGGCAAATTTTAAATTTGTTAAAAATGACTATAAAAATAGACGATATTAGCAAGAGGTGCTAATTATAGTCTTATATTTAATGTGAACTCTATTTTATTTGTTAATTCAGCTTTATCTGATATTTTTTTATTTTTATTATATTTTGCTCCGGGAGATTTTTCATTCTTCGGGATCTTTATTCGGTAACAATTGCGGTATTTCCCTTAAACTTGAGTAAATAACGGTATCTTAATGTCAGTTACTGGTTGACCATTTGAATTCTATGTTTTTTATTGAAAAAAAAAAAATACAAATAAAGAAATTATATATGAATTGAAATTTTGAATATATTGAATCGAATTTATTGAATTTAATTATAATATTTTATTTTACTGAAGTAAAAAAAAATGAAAATTTGAAATCCCGGGCATTTGTTCTGAAAAAACAGAATATTTATATTTATTTTACATACGTTTTTTTTTTAGTTAATCCAGTTATTTACATGTATTCGAAGGTGCTCGCAAAAAATATGGGAAGGTTCTCATTGATTGACATAGTGAGCGCACTAGAAATGCACCACAGATTAAGTTGCTCTAATTCTCTGTGTATTTCCTATTTTCTCATGTTATTTCTATTGGTGATTTCAAGAAAAAAAAAAGAAAATAAGTAAAATATTTTTTTACCCAAAGGTCTGTATCTTGTCCGAACTACACCACAATTATTGTTCCCCATCAATTGCAACACTGACGGAATCATTGATGTGCACGTTGTAAAAACAACCCAAGGGTCAGCTAATCAATTGCTATGGTTTTCTAAGACAATATTTAAACTAATTTAGTGAATTTAACACTCATTTAATATAGGTTTCAAGGCATAATGAAGGAGCCATTGAAATTTACCTGCGCATGGATAACAGTCGAACCCAAATAACTGTTAGCAAAGTTTGAATGAAGCACTCTTTCTGTGGCCATGACAGAGGACGATTCTTTCTTTCACTGCTCCAACAATTTTACGCTACACATTCAGAAATATCCCAGTTCTACAAAATTTACCTAAAAAGTTTTGATATATCACTTAGTTGAATAATCTTTGCTATTTTCTTATGAAAATTGCCGGAGAAAAATCCTTATTAAGATTGAAACCCTAGACCGTTTGTTGGAGTACGTCCAATGTGGCTCCTAATTTACTTGGAACCGTACCTACAATGAGATGTTCCTATACGATTTTCCACCTAAAAATGAAAATTATGAATTAGTTTTGATTCAATTTTAAACAGTTAAAGTATATTTTATATTTAATATGTTTGCGATCACTTTCATTTTGCGGTTGAGTTTGTAAAAACCGCCATTATTCTGTATCGTGTTAAGAATTTTCTTTGTACACAGATTTATGTTGGTATAAATCCAGGCTAGTGTGGTTTATTATAGGAAATTTCAAATTATAGATTCCTTCACTCAATTAGTTTGACCTTTGAAAAATAGATGACTCTAGTAGTTTGAAATAGG
Organism: Protaetia brevitarsis; assembly: GCA_004143645.1. Taxonomy (NCBI): domain Eukaryota; kingdom Metazoa; phylum Arthropoda; class Insecta; order Coleoptera; family Scarabaeidae; genus Protaetia; species Protaetia brevitarsis. The sequence goes on from RXPK01004863.1 coordinate 31,623, forward strand.
GGAATCTACTCATTGTTTGACAATTCTATGACTGAATTTATGAAGTTACCAGGAAAGTATTGAATACACATTTCGATTGAAGTAAACTTGTTTTATATAGTGTATGAATCCAATCCAAGATCTGTGATTAAATAATCCCTTATAAAATAAAAGAAGCAATGTTAAGAGATTTTAAGAGAAATGTTTATGTTCTTTTAGAACTTTCTTATTATACGATTTGTGTGACTTTAATTTACATATTAAATTACCCATTTTATCTAATATTAAACGATCCAAGGAGGAGCATTTGGGGTGCGCTGTTTAGTGCAGGTGAGTTGGTGCATCCACAAGTGTCACGTCCCCTTAGCAGATAAAAGATTAAGTAAAGATATTCAAATTAAACATCAGAGAGGTCACTTGGATGAAATAAAACAGTCAATTATACTAATTATTTTTACTTACAACTGGAAAATAAAGTAATTATTAAGGATAGCTAAAATTATTGAATATTAAATAAGGTATATATAAAAATAATTAGAATATTGTAATTCACATTAGATTAAATTTAAAAATTCAAATGCAAGTAAATTATGTTCATTCCATTTTTAATTATTAATATTTGTGAACAGTTACATGTTTCGGCCGAAACAGATCATCTTCAGACTTTTATAACCTCAAAGTAAAAAAACAAATTAAAATATCGTCATTAAATAATGATAAATCAATGATCACTATTTGCTTGCATTTGAATATTTACCCATTTAATCAGAACACATCCAACTTAAAAATGGAAACAGATCACAATATCCTATCGGACAGTCAGGCGGCCCTAAGGACGTTAGCATCTTATTAGGCAACACCAAAATTAACTTGGAATCGTCTGGTAAACCTAAAAGTCCCAGTTAAACACAACAAAGTAAATATTCACTGGACCTTAACGGCGTCTGTTAATAACAAAAACTGCAATACGTGGTCGTGGAAGAAACACTAGGTTCATTGGTGCAACGTTGAAGGAAAGAAAGATAGCAAACGAATGATGATACAACCATATTGGTAATTAGCTGGGAATGTGGTGGCTCTCAACCGAATACAGCTTACAACCATGACAAGCCTACTGACAGCACATGGCTGTCTAAGAAAGAAAGAACCTAAGTGCCTACATAATTGGGGTCTTTCAACGTGAAAGTATATGTAGATTATGCAACGAATAGATAAGGAATCAGCCCAGCATGTTGGTGTTGATTGTGTTGCTTAGAACGGCCGATGCTATCATTGCTAGGAGCAATCAACCTGATGACTGATCTGGCGGAAAAAAGGGTTTATCATACAGGTTGCTAAACCTAGCAAGAAAGATTATATGCAAGGAAATACGTTGGGTACCTAATAATACAATGGACTTTAGGCAGCGGTGTTAAGGAAACAATGAGAAGACCTGCTTCTTACTCTGAACTTGCCCTATTACATATTTTGTGGGACAAGTTCAGAACACACCTCTATATTTCAGAAAATTGAAGTATCAAATCTTATTATTTTATATTAGAAGTAGCAGGGAAAACTTATTGGCAAAAAATTTGAGCCGAAAATAGTGTAACTAATGCAGGTGCTAGGTTAGCTTAGGCTGAAGTTAACGAGATAAATCTACAAGTTAATACTACCCGTGGGATTTCAAGTAATAAAAAAACAGAGTTGTTATATATGTACTCCACTGCACTCTTATTGACGAAATATTTTTCACTAATTGCAGAAAACTTATATATGTATTTCCAAGAAACATCCAACTTGGAAAAGATATCGAAAATTCCGTAGATTTAATTAAGATGCACCAATCGTAAATAGATATCAACGGAATATCTGGGAACGGCGGTAAAATAAGTGCGTAGGCAAACAGGAGATGAGTTGGTCGAGATGAAAATTCTCGCTTAGGCTTCCATTAGCGTCGTTTCCCTACATCCTTGGGATCTGATTTGCCGATGTTATTAAACAGAAATTGAATTTTAAAGAGATGTACTTACTGCGAAACGTTGATTTGTTTACACGTCTGGATATGGGGTGTGAAATGAAAAATTCTACATTTGAGGGCGGCAAAGGAAACGAGATGACTACGAAACCATATTCGAGGACGAAAGTTAATTTTCTCTGACGGTATTCGAATTTGAAATGCATAGCGGTGTGTCGTTGCCGACATCATCTTGATTAAAATGAAATTCGAAGCCGGATAAGATAATATTACTTCATCAAAAAATTAAAGAAAAAGGGAAGAAAACCTGGTATGTGAAGTATTGACGGTTATTTTAATGGAAATCCGATCTTGTACCTGATGTCAAGATATCATTAAAGTATTTTCCCCATTTTGATATTTATTTGTTCATCACAACAGTTTACATTCGAAGATAAATCAATCTGTTTTTAAACGTTTATACTGCAGTCAGTTCGGAATAAAAGCCATTATCTTGCTGTCTTAATTTTATTGCCCGAATGAAATACCTATTTGTAGAGGAAACATAAATTTTCCATTTTCATTTAATGCTTAAGGATGTACGCGAACAAAACACGATACAAAAATATTAAACGCCTGTTTTGTTTATAGCGAAAATAACGGAGCTTAAGCGATCTTTAATGAGAGCCGTAAATTTTCCTGGTCCTTACCCAGACGCTGGGATGGTTAAAGAAGTCACAACTAAGGAGGGGCATTAATAAGATAATGAAACACCGAGAATATGGCATTCAATTAGTGGAAAATAGACGATTTTTTCCTCGCTACGGGAATGAGTAAAAAGTAGTTGGAGAAAGATGGCGTAATGGCTAAGTCGTCGTCAAGGACGATTTATTTTCAATGGATAAAATGTCCGATATTCGGTCTACTCTTAATTAGAAGGCAGAGTTCACGAGAAGAGAAATTTGAATTTGTCTGGGGGCCCGTTTCCTAATCATTGCCGTAACCCGAAGAGAAAGAAATGTAATAAAACTTTTCTAAAGTGTCGTTCGTGGTACGTGAGGTAAGTCCTGTTTTATTTGAAAGAAAGTAATTATTTTAATTTAGGAATTTATTTTTCAATACGTATTCGGTATACATACTTTATAATTAAAAGAATTCGAAGGAGAAGCAAACAGATTTCGATTACATATAAATAATGAAAGAACAAAATACATGTAAGTGAACAGACTTAGCATATCAAAGCAAATGTGCCGTTTAATACAGAAGAAAGAGTGTAAAGGGTGGGTCAAATTCCACACTTTTAATAGGGAACTTATATTTCTCTTTAGAAAGGTCCAAAAACATTGGTCAGGTTTTGTCTAATTCCTTTGAATTAGACAAAACCTGACCAATGTTTTTGGACCTCGATTTTAAAGAGAAATCGATTAGTGAAATCTGTATTTTTATATCTTCCATAGTATAAGAGCGTTTTCGTAAAATATGCATTTTTTAAAAGCCATTGTAATTTTTTAATTTGTGAAAATGCTTGATTTATATAAGAACTTTATTAGGACACTTTTTGACGCAGAATTTAATGTTCTAATTTTTTTTTTAACTCGTATTTTTTGAGAAGTAAGAAGAAGTAACACTCTCGTTAAAGTCGAACTCCAGAAATATGGTCAGATTTTGTCTAATTCCTCTAGAAATATAAGTTCCCTATTAAAAGTGTCGAATTTGGCCCACCTGTACAAATTCGAAAAAGTTAACCTGTCCGAACAGGAACAATCATAGCAAAAAAAAAAAAACTAAAACAAGAAATAAGGAATAAAAGAATTCTGAATCTATGGCGGTATTATCAACAATATTAAGGGCGAAAAAATCTTTAAAGTAGCCAAAATTAGAGCTTACGGTACGGTCATAGATATGTTGACGGAGCAAAGAATTGTAAAAAAGATTTTGTATGAAGAGAAAGATCCAAGAAGCATAAGAGAAAGACAAAAGAAGAAGTGGTTTAAGGAAGCGACGGCGAATTTAAATAGTGTAGTATAAACAAGCAGAAAGAAACGCAAAAGACCGGAGTTTTCAATAAATGAGTAAACAATATAAACAAAATATTTCATATTTGTGGTATAAAACATAAGTACCTATAACTAATGTGGTAGAGTTGTGATAGAGATATGGTTATGTGTTATAGAGGTTCTTACACCTCCATTTTCTCACGTATTTACTCGCAAACTAATGGAAGTATGTATGTATATAAATGGAAGGGTGATGTTACACTGCGACATAAAAGATCTGTTTTGTCCCCTATTCTTGCTGCTCTACAGCTGGTCTTCCAATCCTATTCCTTTCAGAAAGTATAGGATATCAGAGGGCCCCAGTCTAGGTAAGTCTTCCTCTTCGACTTCACATGCTCCCAGGTGCAACGCCCTTGAGTTGCACAGTGCTACGCAGTTCGAGAGGAAATTTTCCCAGTAACTAAATTTATTCTGCTCCATTTCTATTTTCAGTTTCTTCAGTATTGTACTGCTACTGAACCCGTAAAAGGGTTCAGCCCCTACAAAAGGTATTCCAGCTCCTTTTCTTGCAAGATTTCTCATCCGTTATTTCGTTTCCTTCCACTCTTGTGTGATCTGGAACCCACCGGAGGGTTACTTTACTCCTTTTGCCTAGCTCAATTTCCCTAGGCATTCCCAGACCATCTTGGAACTGATTTTATATGAGCTCAGCGCCTTGATGGCTGTCTGACTCAGCCATGATGATAATTTCCTGCTTTTGATAATTTAACGTGTATTTCCGCCTGAAATAATAGTAAAAAGCTGCAGTAAAACCCAGTGAAATTCGAACGACATTAGACACAAGATTTTGTCGTTCAAATAACTTTTTGTTTTCCTCCCCCACTTTACTTTTTCTAAATTGTACCTCCAATTATTTTTGCAAGTCCAGTCATCCACCTACTTCGTGGTTTTTATTTACGTCAAATTGCACAAGCGTCATTTGCTGCTTGACATTCCAGTCTTATTGTTGTAATCATATACATAGATCAGTTTGAAATTAGAAGGGACGACATCGGTAAAAGTAATACTTCATAGGAACCGCGCTATTATTCCTACAGTGTATACCTAATTTATTTCATACTGTTCAAAATATCTTTGTATATATAACGAATTTGAGTCCGGTAAACGAGTTATTAAAGTATCGGAGCCGGTAAGCGCCGCTAGGCTGCACTAAATTCCTCTTCTTTGAAAGAAGTTCATCGTTGTGCTTTGTTATACCATTTTAACACAATCTCCTCGTAGTCCTGATCGAATAAATTAATTGTTTCTTTAAACATATTTCACAAATTCTTTGTTACTTGCACTTCAAAGTAAAAAGAAATCACCGTACATAAACTTATTCTGGAGTCACTTCCAACCCCAAACGATTTAATTGCAAAAACGACGAGCGGTATCGCACATTTAAACACAATTCTAGTGGAAGTCGCCTAACCTTACCTAGACTATCAGCACAATCTACTGTAAACTAGAAAATCAGGAGGAAAATTTGAAAGTGTTGAGGTCACTGGTAACCACAGTATATACAATCATTCATTCACTCGCCCCCAACACATATCCACATGTATCGCGTAATCAAATAGACTGCAACTATTGCGGTGCTCGCTGCCCTATCTAGACGATCATTCTGTAAGTCTGTAACTGTACGTCTTGTGTTACACACAGTCCAAAATTTTTGGAAGAGAATTCAAAATTAAAAGAAAAAGCGCTAATGATTTTTCTTTACATATGGCGGAAAAAGCTTCATGTTATCTGTCCTGAAAATTAGTTCGGTTTATCAAATGCAGTGTTTAGCATAAAACGCTTCGTATGTGTTAGTTCTATTCTCATCATCAATCTGTATTTTATACCTCAAAGCATTATTTTAGGGATTATGAAATCGAAAGTAGTATCATTGAATTTGATTGTTGTATGTTAAACAAAATCAGTTGGTTTTAGTTTCACGGAAATAATAGCCTTATTGGACGTAATTATTATTTGCATGTCACTACAATTTAAAGGTAATTATAATGTAACTAGGAACCATGTAATATAGAGATTAGATTAAGGTCAGGATGGCCATACGAACCTGTTTAACCGCGACTTTTCCAGATCTATTGTGATCCGCTCTGTCCTAAAAGGTACTCTCTAACTTCGCCTTCTCAATTAGACCCGCTTCTATGAGAGCGGCTCCTTTTTATATCTATTAGCTGTGAGGTTCCTTACGTCCAGTACTAGAAACTTTGTCCTCACAAGACTATCGCAGTGGCACAGCAAGTAAACTGGTGTTTATTTCTCTTTTTGGCAGAATTTGCAAATAAAGAAGATGCTATTGGCCTATGTTATACATATGCCTATTTAGCTTCCTATTTACTCAATAGGTCTTTAGCTAATTCAGGCCTCGGTTCTTTTAAGAACCCTTTACCTGCTCGAAGGAAGAGTTAACGAATAGCCAGATCGTCTGTTGCCCCATTTCCCTTCACGCCCCAATGGCTGAGAACTGAGGCCCATGTTAATTTCTTTGGGTGCTCATCTCACTTCGTGCGCTAAGGCAGTTCCAGTCAGCTTGGAATCAAAACTTGTGGAACTGATTTCTTGAAGTAGTGCTCAGAAAAAAGGGATGCTTATATCTAACCTCAGTTTGGAGCACTATCATGCTTTTACTGCAGCTTGCCGAAAGGGGTTTTTTGGGTTCATTTCCTTACGTATTGTTTCCTACAACATTAGAGCCGTCTGTAAAGCAGTTCGGGTTCGCTCCTGTTGGAATACCTTACTCCCAGTCCTTCTAATCTGGTATTATAACCTGACACTTTCTATCTAAGATATATTGCTGAACTACGGCATTATTTATCATCCCCATAAGGAGTGCTATCTTAAATTCATCTAGTAGTTTTGATAGTCAGCACTGTGCGATTTACTAATCGGTGCTTGACTATGTATAAGCCAGTATACTATAGACCTAGCAGTTCCTATATATATAAATACGTAGCGATGGCAGGTTTAAAATTACTTTCATTGCGGCGGTATATGTCGTTTTTATCACATTCTGATACAGACAGCAGCCCACTTATATGTTCCTAGCGTTGGTCGTCTGTTACTTGTAACACCATAATAGTGCTCCGAATTCTATCATATATCATGTAATTACCCTTGGAGGCTTGTTGGTTTATAGCATTTTGGCGTTTTATTCGGACATTTAACCAATCTTAGGCAGGTATACTATTGTTACCTTTTGTCCTGCGGTTGCAACATAGCTCCAGCTCTGAAGATTTTTGTGAGATGTGGTATCAACACCTCTATCCCATTCTGGAGTGGGGCCGCAAATTCAATCCGTGTCCGTAGATTTAAGAGCTAAAAATCTTTTCTGCGCTTACTTGATTTTGCAAGCTTCAATCTTCTGTTTGGGCATCGATCCGATACGATTGACCCGCAAGCACGGTCAGACTTCGCAATTGAAGTAATAGTTTCTCAATGCTCTCTTTATGAGTGTTTCTGTAGGTACCATCAGTGCTTTTGACGAAACCTACTTTGATGGATGAATAGATGCTCCATCATTATTACCTACTGAAGAGCAGGAGGATTAGAAAACATTCCACTGCTCTTGAAGGGGTAGTTCTTATTGCTCAAAGTTTTCCTAGACATTGAACTGTGCCTGTTGAGTTCTGCTACAGCAGTTTCCTGCTGTATCGTTGTCTTTCCTCTGAGAGGTTGCTGGGTGATTATGAATACGAGCAGCACTATAATGTATGTTTCCAATTCACCAAGTTTAGTCTTAAAGTCCATATTTTTCCGTATCTCCTAGCCAACATGAATGATCTCTCTATCTGGATTTAGAATGTTTCTCTTGACGATCAATTTCATTACATTTAGTCCCCTAATACTCATATCTGGTTCGTACAATAATTAAGGAGTATAACTTCTAAAGTGTTTTGAGTGAGGCCTTTTAACTCTTCGTTTCATCAATAATTAATTTTGATCTTTTTTAAATATAACTGTTCTTCTAGAACTTCATTTCTCGTTTTGTGTCTGGGTATATTATGGTGTCCTCGTTACTTTATTTCTACTCTTTTTGTGTTATCGTTAGAAAATAATTATTTAAGAAGGGGCACAATAAATCCTAAAAAGCTATGATTTGCTATACTGCATTGATGATATAATTTTATACCGACTTCATTAGTAAAAAAACCACAACCTTAAAAAAAGAACGATCTGAGTATATGAGCGCTATAGAGCAACTAACTATTTATTCGGCAAATTATAATAAAATTCCTTACGTTTCGCAGAAGATTATATTCGCATAAAGATACAGCTCATTATTGACTAGTATTTATAATTGCTACTAGAATACTTACATTTTCAATACCTTTCACTAGTTTTAAAAGATAAGTAAACGACGTTGATTTTTATGGATACATTACTTTGTATTAAGAATTTGAAGTTAGTGAAACTCCTACTACAAAAACTTTCCGTCAGAACAGGAGCAACCTAAATCAAAGCGTTAAAAAGGGCAAAATCTCAGCATGAAACGTCATCCTTAACATTGGAATTTGGAAGTGAAGGCGACAGGCACACCATAATTAAACTTGGAGCTGATTAAAAAAGTTGGAGTAACTTTTCGTATAAGATCATTATGGATAGGAAGGCACGATGCTTCCGATGGCTCTGTAAATAAGAAACCCTCAAAGGGTGGAGAGAAATTGAAAAATGGCGACAGGGGGAATATTAAAGAGTTCGGTCACGAAAGCCGAGGCGGGGGTCGGAAAATTGAAACGAGGCTGGAGGCTGGCAAGAAGGTGGATAATTAATCAGAGTAATTGAAATATGCGGTCACGTGTTGAATGATTCATCCCGTGAAAATTTGTCGCGTATTTAACGATTTTCCAAAAACCGACCGGGCATCAACCCGCAATAAATCGTTACGTAAACGCTGTGTCTCTTTTACGAAATATTCCGTAGTCGAAGAGATTAATAAAATGTGGAGACATTTTGATTTATTTATGTATTTTCCAAATTCTGATAAGTTTTGCTTGTTCCTATTCTTTAATTTTTCGTTTGAATGATGTTATTTTAAAAAGAAAAAAACGAATACTTAGTTTACATTTGGACATAATGACAGATAGATATCTTTAAGTTGTTTCAATTACCTTTGGCAACCAAAGTAATTTTATGGATAAAATATTTGCTTTGGCATCTTTTAAAACCAATTAAATTATAATCAGATAGGCATCTACATTGCCTAACACAACTATGTCGTCATTTGCAGCCCAGTGATTAGCAATTTGGCCACGTGAGTGTTCAATTGGCATCAGCTTTCGCAGATCGAATGTCTATTAGGACAAGTTGGTGTAAAAAAACAGGCAATTATACAAATCAGGTAAAAGAAATTATTAAACATCCATGCACTCAGGAAAATGTATTGATTCAACCAAAAAATAGTAAATTTAATAACAATTTTCGTTTAAATACGGCGAAGAGGCTTTTTGGTTTGAGCGATCATAATGACTAATGTTAAGTTATTTTTGTTGATTGAAGAGTAAAATTTGGTTGAACTAAACACCGATTTGTGTTCGTACAAATACAATTAACTCTCCAGTCTATGCATGAAATATGTTGATCCAACAGTTAAATTGGTTTTATGTAACACCATAGGTGAGTTGGCAATATAAAATATTATATGTGATGTAAAACAAAACAATTATTTTGTTTACTCCGAATATGTTTTTTATTTAAAGCAATTTTTTATGTATTTCTAAATAAATACAATTATCAATCTAACCTAAAATGTCATCATACTTAACACTATTTTTTTGTTGCATCAAATGAAAATGTTTGTTAACTACCACTTTCGACTACCAAAAATTACGAACCAGAGTTGCCCGCATTCTCCAAGCATTGGGGACAAATTACGGGAGTCAAGCCCAACTGGAGGAGCCACGTGCCAAAAACCGCCATCTCAATGTACACCTGATAGTATCTATGCCAGGTAAATATGAAATTGCCTCCTCTTCGCTCAAATGATATGAACAAATCCAAAGTCATCGTAATGAGTTACGTTCTGTACCATCTTTCAGACAAGTGATAGCAGCGTCTCGTCCGTGTTAACGTCAGTACCATTCTACGGTAGTTATAAAATTAGCATGAAAAGAAGTAGATGGCGCTAGCGAATTTCTCAGTTATGTTTTGTACTTTTTGTCATGAATGATTTAGTGTAGGATCGTTTCTAAAACACATTGTAGTATACAGTCTGAAAATTCGCTAGTAAAAGTGAGTTATATATGGATCGCCGACAGTTTTGTTAAAAAAAAAGGTTTCCCGCCTTCACCCAAAGTCCGCTAACGGCGATACGCAACATATAGTTTAACATAATTTTAATATTAGACGGAAAAAAAAATATGTTGTTTTAATGCACATATTGTATCCAACACAAAATATAATTTGGTCCAACAGTCTTTTCAATTTCTTTCATAATGTTTATGTTGCGGTAGTATTAAAATTTTAACATAAATTTAATATTGACCTTACAACCAAATTTTTGTTGAAATCACTGAATGTGAAATATGTATTTGGTTCAACCAAAATGAAAAACAAGAAACGTTTTGTTAAACCAATGTATGTATATTTTCCTGAGTGTAGAATATGGCATATCGAGTGTTCCAGCCCGTGAGCCCCTCTCCAATATCTTTTTTTTTTTTATAGATGTATTTTAATAAATTTGCAATTATTTAATCTAATATGTTATATTTTTTTAACACTTTTGGTTTTACTGGAAATACAATAAAATTTTTTAATTTTAAATAAAACAAGCTTGTACATTTTGGCTATATTAGTTTTCATTTGTTTGGTTTACCGCGAAAATTGTCAACATACCCTCAAAAAATCAGTTTTGTACTGACATCCTTTTTTATAGATAGTATTTTTTTTTAATGAAACCCATGGTTCTCTGTCTTGATTTTAAAGAGCAATTTTTGTGTTTCCAATAATACCAAATACTTGGCGTTTAAATTAAAAGTAACTCTTATGCAGATTAAAAATGCTGTTTTAAAAATATTGTATATTAAAAACGCTGTAAAAATATCTAGGCGCCATAATTGTATATCTCTGCAGTAAACCGCTGCTATTCTAAAACAATGACCAAGTGTTTGGCTATCTGTTAATTTCAATATTAAATAATATAGGGAATAATATGAATTCCCTCTTATTGGCAAAAGCGTTGGATATTTCTCCCAATAGGGAAGTCCAGGAAAATACAGTGCAATTTAAAATGAATACATATAATAACAAACCAAGAAAATTAAAAAATATATGAATAAACTGTTGTTATTATTGATGCCTAAATATCAAAACTACACTAGACTTTTAAAAGATATTTTTAGCTCTTTTTGCCCAGTATTTTTAGAGTACAGACAAGTAACTATTATTTCTAATGCCAAGTACTTGATAATCATTCAAACTTTCTCTCTTTCAAGTTATTTTTTTCTTTTTCAATTAAAGCAGAGGTTCCATGCGGTCCCATTAAAAAATATAAAAAAAGCTGTCAATATATATTGTGGCCTAGTAGGCGTATGAACCAAAAAAGTGTAACTACTGTAATTTTTTGAGTTGTGTTAATAGTTAAGAAGATATTCAACGTATTCGCAGTACTTTAGATTGAGTAACAAAAGTTCAAATTACCTTAGTATTTTGACGTTTCCGAGAATAAATCGTTTTGTAAATGTTTTTGAGACGTGATGTAATTGAGACGTCAGCTCATATTACTAAAAGGTTTCACAACAGCTTATTGACAGCTTATTACTTACAAAATATTCACATATGTATTAATATAAATTAATTGAGGAATTGTGTAAAAAATTATGTCATCTGTCAATTCCAAATATATATTATGTGGCCAACATTCAGGAACCTTCTGACAGCCTAAGCCGGAAAATGCTGTGTTTCCGCACGATTTAAATCCACTGAAGCAAGATTAAGAAACTTTTTGTTCCGTTGTGTTACTTTCTGTTGCCAAAAATAAGAAACTTTTAGGAGCATTTAGAAACTTAGTTAACAAAGCATCGTTAAATATTTTTTTAAATGATTTATTTTGTTTCCTTCGCATTTGAGAGTTTATACGATTACTTATTTTTACTTTTTGCGTAATGTGTTTTGCTTCTGGTTAAGCTTTAATTTACTATTGTTGTTTATTCATGCTGAATAAATGGATAAATAATACAACCATGAGAAAAATTATTTATATTTCCTTGCAAACACCAATTTTATCAATATGTTACTTACCTATTGCTAATGATGAAAGGCTATATCAGATATTAATTTACATTAATGATAAGTTAAATATTGAAATCGCAACATATAAACATCTTTTCGATATTAAATAATTTTAGTTGTTTCTATACAGCAGATTCATCCAAATGTTATGTACTTTAATGGTAATAGCATCATCATAACGTAAACATATTGGTACCGTCTTGACAACATAACTTTATAGATACAACCATATCATTTCTATTAATCACCTTCTCATTGCTACCCCTATTTACTGGCAATTTCAAACGGTCTATTTGAATTCAAACGCGGTGGAAACTCAATTAATTTTGGTCACTATTATTCGACTGTGTAACTATTATTCAGCCGCTTAATTAAATGAACGGAAGGTAAATGATCCCTCTACGAAGCACGAAGTAAACCAAATATTTGTGACCGAATATTTCACTGAATTTCTCCCTTCATAGTGGCAAATCGAATAGAAGTATTTATCTCCTATTATATAATAATTCGAACCACGGGCATTCATGTTTTTGTTTATGTTTACCAACTTTCGATAGACTCAAAATGAATATATAAGCACCGTAATTATTAGAAATTTAGTATAAAAACGAGTTTAGCACTTATCTGGTTGTCATTTCCTTTTAATTCCAGATAAGAAAAGTAAGTTATGAATAAAGTGATCAACTTTCGTCTGCGCACTAGGTCAGTACTAAGTTTCATGTGTTCAGCTTCAAAAGTGAATGTTTTCTGTTACATGTAAGTAATAGGAATAGTAGCCTTCGTTCATTCAAATATCTTACAAAATAATTAGTGTCTCGGAATCTTGGCTTTACCATATGAACAATTACAGGGTATTTTACTTTGATTTTTGAAATAAAATAATTTTTGAAAAAATGTGACATGACACTTTTATCCTTTCATATGTAAGTTTGAAGTTATACACTTTTAATGCAGAAAGAAAATCTACGTTTCGGGAGAACTAATTTCAAGAATATACGTTCTTAGGTATGAACCGGTATTAATTAAAAATTATTAAATTTAAAACATTACTTTAATAATAACTTTGGATAAGTAGAAGAGGATATCTTGAACAGTCTCCGCGATCGCCCGATTTGAGTCCATTAGACTTTTTCTTTTCAGGGCATTTGAAACCTAGTGTTTATAAGATTAAACCTCGGTCGCTCGAAGAGTTGGAAGATCGAATTAGGGTGGCCTTTCAAGAGATAGCACAAGACGCGATTCAAAACTCATTAGGGTTATTCGTTCATAAGCTAGGTTATGGTCAGTCTGCTGAAAGTCTTCAATTGGAACATTTATTGTTAATTGTCTTGTTTTGGGTATTTTGTTACTAACCATTTTCAAAATGTGAGATTCATTTAAAACACTACAGATGACGTCATATCTCGAAACATTTGATAGTTGTTGAAAATCAAAGTATGAATAAAAATACTACGAAAACTTTTCTTAAGGTTATTTTTTAATAGAAGTCATAATATAGCCAGAAATCACCACAAATTTGTTAAACGTTTCGAATAATCATTGAAATATTGACTTTTAATTACAATAACATAGTTATTAAAAAAATACGTATTAACTAACTTAAATATACAAAGCCAAAATAAAATACAAAAAAAAAAGATGTCAAAAAGAACCATTTAAGACGTTCGGTTACAACCAATTGTTAAAGTCATAATGAAAACGTAATAAATCTTGCCACTAATTCAAAGCCTTCATGCCATAATGGAAATCAACTGACCAATAAATAAAAGAAGTTACCTACACTAAATTTAACGTTTATTACTCTTTACATAAACTCAAATTAAACATTTGGCAGCGTTGATGATATTATTTAGAAATTTCCAGAATTATATATCTCTATATAGGTACTTATTTCTTTTTTGAAGAACAAATAAAAAACAGGTGCCATTGAAGGCAATATTATAGCAATCGCCATAATTGTAGGGTGTTTAGGTTGTACCAAGAAAAATAAAGGTAACTGTACGCCACACTATTCATCATAATAAATTGCTTCTTTGTTTACTGTAGAGTAATTAGATAATATTGTATTGCAGCTTAATAACTCTGATTATTTTCAGAGGATACATGAAATATACATGCATTTAATAAGGTATTGAAAAGTACAAAGAATGCTTTCTTTTTATGTGAAATTGTTACGTTTTAAACGTGTTTAATTTAATTTGGTAGTTTCTATGTGAAATGTTTAAAACACCATTTAATGAGGGTAACTTCTTTAAGAACCTCTGGTAATAAATTTTGCTAATTGCTTTATCATCCACTTATTAAATTACATGTTTGGCTCTCGTACCAAATTAACGTGCAGCATAATTACGAGCTTGACTGATGCGCCACGTCACTCCACGTTTTCTATTGTTTTCTCTCTCTACTTCGCACATTACCCTTGCCCATCCATTCGTAAATGTTCAGCTTTTTTTACGTCACGATTCCGATGCATTTACGCACGTTAGTGCGTACACCCACACGTATGATATCCCTTATCCGCCCTTCCCTGCTGAGTTTATTCCCTCCCATCGTACTTTTTGCCATTTCTTTCCCTATTTATGATAATCCCACCCACAGCAATGGCCACCGCGTATATTTTTCCTGCGTATTTCTTTGCCCCTCGTTAAGTTTTCGTGAATTTCCCCGGCTTCTGATGTGTATGGGAGCCAATCGTTGTTGCGAGGGTGTTGTTTAGCTCGCCCACCCGAACGAGGAGAGTTTCAGGTTCCGACGGGGGCTCTCAGTGAAATTTCTACGTCGATTTCGCCGTACCTCGGTACCGGTTAGATTATGTTTGTCATATCAGTTTGCAATTTAAATGTCTAATGCCTTGCTTTTCGCGTGGCACTCCAACATAAATCTGACTCGCAAGACAGGAGCGTACTGTTTTAATTTCATTTAGAATTGAATGGAGGATTTTATTATATATTTTATGTTGTTTCTCCGCTTAGCTTTATCATTCAATGAAACTAAGATCTATTGTTTCCGACTATTGTATTTTCTATTAACAATTAGACATGCTATATAATAGTTCTTAGTTCATATTATTTTATTACCTGCACAAGTTATGACACTTACTCAAGCATTATTGGAGAGTGAGCCCTACTAATTTGGTACCAGAATTTGTCCATTTCTAGTTGAAACAGACAAGCCATTTTTAAATGCAATTTAAATTTAATAGAAACATATAATTATTTTTCTTTAGCAGATTATTAGTATGCTTTGAAGCGACATTTTATCGAGTAGGCGTCGGTCTCTGAACAATTAAATAATTGCGGCGCCAGTGTCGCAAAGCTTAAAACATTTTGCTATAGAACGGATTAGTCAGTGGAACAGTGTCTATGGAAAGCTAGATCGGTTCAATAAAAGAAGTTTGTGTGCATTTCAATCAGGGACGGCTCCTCTTAAAGAGCCACGGGACCATTGCTCCATCATTGCAAATCACAAATTAATCATTAAAAAGTTTTTATTTTCTGTAAAAATACCGATAAATATATACGTACACACACATTTAAGTACAGAACGAACGTTGGGGTGCCCATGACTTGATGCGACGAAACGCGTTTTGTAGTTATTTATGCAGACAAGCAGAGAATTGGGGCCACGTCTAGATTGGCCTCGATTTCAGACGTTTGTAGGTCTCCGCGCGGGACCTAGTGGAAGAGGGGGTAGTCGCAGTATACGCAAAAATTACAGTGAAGTGAGGCCAGCCGTATATTGGCCTGCTGCTCGCTAATTAATCGAATCACGCATCATCAGTATACGTCAGTGCTCGGCACTGTGTGGGAAGAGTCTCCCACTACCACGGTAGGCAAACGTGTGAGTCAGACGCCTGTCGAAAATTGACTATTGAAAGTGGAAACATTTGTAGAGCGCCTTCGCATACTTCCTCACAATCAAAATTGGGTTCTAGAATATTTAATACTTATATAGTAATAAAGCGTAGCATTATTTTAGGATGACATCTAAAATTACTAACTATAGTATTTTAAATCAAAATAAACTACCATTCATATCTTTCTTAGGATGAACATTATGAAAATGAAATAATAAATATAATAAGGGAGTTATTCCTGAAAAATACATATTATTATCATATTAGTGTTTTAAGTAAAAAAAACAAACTATTTACTTGGGTAAACAAACAAGGAAAATTAAAATTGTGCTTCCCATTGTAAGAAATACGTCTGCTTATGCTTAGAGTATTTATTATATTTTATTCGACGATCTTAAATAATTCATGTGCTCTGTGTTTTCGTCGATACGAAATCACAAGAACACCTGAATAATTTTGCGTTAGTTAGGTGGGGGAATGTAAACAAGTGACCCATGTATGCACGTGCAGTTTAAATACTAAATATATGCAATTCTGAAGGAAATACGTTGGTATTTATATTTAGGTAGATAATTATTCCCGATAATTCCCCCAGACTGAGCTAAACTGATTTAAAATCTTCCCCCACCACTCAATATTGTCACGAACCGCCACTGATTTCAATTACGGTTTAGTAACAATTATATGGGCTCATACCAGTGATTAACCTTAGTAAATCTGCCCCCTCGCTGCATATTTACATACAAGGAACTGCCGGGTCAGTACAGCACATTCACCGCGACCTTTTCGGTTCTATTGTGATCCCCTTTTTCCTAGAGGACGCTCTCTAATTTTGCCCTCTTAATTACGCCTATCATCTTTGAGAGCGGCTTCTTTATGTAGCTACTAGCTGTGGGGTTCTCCTCCCCCATTACTAGAAACCTTGTCCTCGCCAGGCCTTCACATTGGCACAGCACATGAACTGGTGTTTCTTCCTCCTCTTGGCAGTATCTGCAGGTTGCATCATCTGCCGGGCCTATGTTGTACATATGCCTATTCAATCTACAATGACCAGTCGGCAGACCTACAATCATTTTGACAGTCTTCCTGTCTTTATTCAGTAGATCTCTCGTGAATTCAGGCCTCTGCTCGTTTAAGAACTTTTTGCCTGTCTTTGTCCCGGTGATTTTTGCCACCACTCTCTGGACTGATTATGTATGTATCCATTCATTGGTGGATTTTTAATTTACGCTTTGGTAGTGTCGAAAGAGGGGTCGGCTTCAACGAATGGCTTTGACGAGCTGGCCAGGCTAGGCTCGTCTGGCCAGCTCGTCCGCCGCTTCATTTTCTCTCACGCCCGAGTGGCTAGGGACCCAGGCAGGGTTACTTTTCTTTGGGTGCCCACCTCATTTAGGGCGCTTACACAGTCCCAAATTAGCTTAGAGTCCACGCTTGTGGAACTAATCGCTTTAAGTGTGGACTGACTGTCAGAGAAGATAGCGACGCTTTTACCTGGCTCGGTACATCTTTCTATCTCTCGGACACAGTGATGGATTGCAGCAACCTCAGTTTGGAACACAGTCGTGTCTCCGTTGAAGCTTACCGAAAGTGCCTTTTTAGGTTTCTTAGCGTATATTCCCGCTCCATCAAAAACTATTATATTAGGTATATAAGAAGTGATCCCGTGTGATCCCGCTAACCACAAACATGTATCAGTAGTAAGTACTTTCTCAAAAATATTTGGAAAATTACTGAAATATCAGTTATTGAGTAAATGTCAGCATAGCTTCATATTATGTTATTCTACTAAACCAGCAATAATCAGCCTAACGGACTTTGTTTACTTGATCAAGGCCGTCTTTTTTGATCTGCTCTCTGCTTTCGATACAGAGGGATGATCCATTGTAAGTTGGGGATGCTTAGTATCCGTAGCCAGCCTTTGCGTTTGCTTACAATATTTCTCGGCGGACAGTAATTAAATATTAGCGTCACCGTTGAAGTGACGGACATTCAGAATACTGAATAAGGAGTGCCGCAAGGTTCGGTCCTTGGACCACTTTTATTCATATGTTTCATGAATCAACCTTAACGAATTTATTGGAAATCACTAAATATATTAGCAAGGCTGTGAATGCTCGTAAACAAGTCCATATTATCTATACGGGTTTCTCGAAGGCTTTTGACACTCTAAATCATGCCTGACTCGTATCTAAGCTTGATGCGTTTGGCCTTCCATCTAATCTTTAACATTCCTTTCGTCCTATTTATCTCATAGACTTTGTTATGATTCTTACAACGGCTTTTCTTCGTCGTTTTATTCAGCCTCCTCCGGTGTTGTACAGGGATCCAACCTGGTTCCACTACTTTTTACCATCTGTATTAATAATCTGTTTCCTTTGATTCAATGCAGTTCTTTGGCGTACGCTGATGATTTAAAAATATTTAATATAATCGAAAATTTAATTGATAATCTACGTTTACACCAGATATTGTTGTTATTGTCGATTGGTGTGCTGCAAACTACCTATGTTTAAATCCTTATAAATGTTGTACTGTTTCTTATAGCGCTTCTCACTAGCCGATTATTTATCACTACAATATTGGAAACAATATTACATTTTCGGAGAGACACTGTTGAAGATCTTGGCGTTTTGTTTGACACAGGATTAAACTTCACTAATCATATTGCTGCTGTCTGTTTTGAAGCATCAAAATCTTTGAATTTCATTATTTGTACATGTAAAAAAATTTCCAACATTTACGCTTTAAAATGTTTGTCTACTACGTCCTGAGTAAGTTGGGGTATGGAACACTTGTATGGTATCCAAATTATATATACCAGGATTTGATGCTAGAGCGTGTACAGAAGATATTTTTAAAATTCTTGCCATACAAGATTGATGGTACTTACCTGGAGCGAGCAACATCTTATACGAATTTTTTACAATGACGTAATCTTGATTCACTCTCAGCCAGAAGACTACAGCGGTGGTTTCATGTTGAGACTTGTTGGTGGCAGGACAGATTCGGCCGCACTTCTTTCAGGAGTTGGTTTCCTTACTCCTCTACGTTCGACTCGATCTTTAGACACATTTCTGACGCCGAGAACCAGACCGAATGTTTTATGGAAGGCTCCCATCACACACATGTCCAGGAACACCAATAGATTATTTAATAATGGTAACTTTTAATTTTTCTGTGTCTGTAGTCACTTATGTCATTTTACTCCACTCATTCATTTTTATTATTATTTCTTTATATGTGGTTTTGAATTTTGGATTACTAATGCTTTTTATTTTTCATTATATTAACGTTGTCATGTTATTACTGAACACGTACAATAATTATGTCTATTTTGTCCTTTAAATGGTTATAACTGTTAGACAATAAAGATTATTTATTATTATTATTACTATTAGGAACGATTTCTGACGCAATATATCCTACGGTCATCTGATTAATTTTGAAGATGACACCACCTCCGCATCTGCAAGCGAATAAACTTAGGCTACCATTTGTAAAATATCCCTTTGGTTTTGCTCTAAATTGCGATTACCCTAAATGTTACGCGGTTTGGTAAATGATACGTACTCGACTACATTTCTATCAAGATCTAGAAAAATCACAATATTGTTGTGGTGGTCCACGATATAATTCCAAATATCTTGTACTTGCTATTGTTGTATTTCGGTTCGATGAATAAAAAATACATAACATATATTATTTCGTTCCTCTTCGTTGGTATACGACATTTTTCTATTACTGAGGCGACAATAATTGAAGTGATTGAGCGTTCGAAATTACGTGGCTACCTTATTTAATCTTAAATTGGATTCTTTATCAATTAAAACATAATATCAAAAACTTTTGTCAACATGTTACACATGGCTGCCTGGTGGTTGGGAGTACCTACCAGGTGCGTACCCGGGGTGGTGGATAGGGGAAAGGCCATCTTGTCAGGGTTCGCTCAAGACGAAATGGTTAGTGGCGGCTATAAGTTCGTCTTCTCTGCTTAAAACCGGAGCAGGGTGAATGAAGACTGTTGCCGTGAACCACTTCCCCCCTCGCCTGAGCTGTCGTGTCGTGGCTAAGGACTTGCACAGGGTTCTACAACGATCCCAGTTGTAACGGCTACCGAAAGTCCAACTATGAAACCAGGTCTCGAAAGGGATGTGGGGTCTTGGCTTAACTGCACGGACCGAGAGGAGACAACCTCAACAAAAGCCTAAATCCTAAGGTGGCGGACTAGGCTGGTGGGATGCGCGGCTGGATAGAAGACCAGTCTACTAGTCCAACCTTGGAGCACCTGGCGCACCCCATTGTATTTAGCCTTACCCCCTGCATGCGGGACTCTGTTGAGGTGGACCTTTTCTTCCCTAGCTACTCGTGGGATCAACCATGGAGGAAGGACGTTTATTAGTGGGACGACATCGCTAATACACAGGAATTGGAGCCGGATCTCCATAAGAAACTTTCCAGTTCCAAAGTGAGAGTATCTCACAAGAAAGGAAGAAAGGGAATAGCAAAACGACTGAAGTAGATTGGGGAACAGGATGGCATCCATCTCAAATTGTGTAGCACTGTGCTACTCAAGGGCGTTGCACCTGGGAGCACGTGAAATCGAAGAGGGAGACTTACCTAACTTGGGGCCTTCTAATATCTTATACTTTCTGAAAGGAATAGGTTTGGAAGGCCAGTTGTAAAACAGCAAAAACAGGGGACACAATAGATTTTTTAGATCGCAGTGTAATATCACCCTTGCAATATATATACATACATACATACACATGGCTGAAAGCCAAAAAAAGATTCTTTCTAGCGGTGTCAAAATCCAATATAGCGCCCATAAGAAATAAGAAAGTTGATGACTGCCGGAAAGTACCGAAATGTATAAAAATCTTGAGTACACCATTAGATAGAGCATGTTTCTGATTTTTCTCTGCAAGGTCAAATAAAAGAAAAATAAGAAAAACAGAATTTTTAGCAACTTTGCCGATTACCGTTTACCTTCAATAGTAAGCGAGATCCCAATGGTGAGGGTCGAAAATGAATTAGCCTACTACCACTTCCAAATTGTTGGATTGCATTATATGACGTTGTTAACGAAACCGGTCGCTTTTGAGGGATACCGCTATTGGGAGAATCATTGATGAGTGTTTTTCTATATGCACTTTTAGAATTTGTTGAAGAGTTGCGGTTATTAGATGTGAGTGCCTTCAAAAGGTGGAGTAAAGGGAGGATTTACTGCATATCGTTTGTTTTGTATTCAGAGTGACAGTAGAAGGTATTGCGGGTAACTTAACTAGATAAGACAAAATAGCGGTTAAACATGGACAACCTCACTTAACAAAATAATCTAAAAATAAAATTAAGGGGATTCTCGATATAAAAGCGCGTAAATTGTAAATTCACGCAAATCAAACATATAATCATAAAATATTTCAAATAAGTGGTGTACCTATATTTCCCCAAGTTTTATGAATGTGCTATAATATACTGCAATATAAGTAACTAGCCTGTCGTATTATCTAATCAAGAAGAAAGAAACTCGACCAGGAAACCCTTTACTTCCTCTTACGGCAGCGTTATCGGGCGTTTTTCAGGCATGGCAGTGATAGTGCCGGCGCTGGTAGCCGATCAATATTTAACCGAATCCATTACAACCCTTTACTAGTTACAGCGGTCGGAACTCCCGCGGACTGAAAAGAGACACACATCGAGCAACTGAGAGAGACGGACGTAGGACGTGAGAGTGGGCCGAAATTAAATTGAGAATACAAATGCGGATGCACGTTTAATTGCGGTGTATATACATCATTTAATTTGTAGCGCTTTTGGAATATTACTTCTGACCGGCTGGCTGCTACCGTCAAATATTATACATGCATACGTTAACGGGAAAACAACTTACGCTGTGCGAATTTTATGTTTATGGCATATGGGAACATAAACAGAAAATAACGCCGCCGCCTTTTGATTCCAGACGCTAATGTAAATCTTAAACCTACTACTAATTAATCTAATCAAAATATTCAGAATGAAAATTATGAACTTATTTTACCTTTACGATTATGTTTTATTGTAGTATACAGTGGATGCAGGAAGAATAGGGTGCTTTTTCGCAATACATTTCTATAAAAACACCTAACTGAACACCTAAAATAACAGTTGAGTGCAGAACTGCTGTTTTGCACATTATTTATATAAGTACTATAGAAGAAACGCCATGTATGACATTTACATCATTGATCTGTGCAACATATTAATTAATACTTTGCATACGCATATTAATTATGCAGACGATAATGCTTTACTTGTAACAACCAAAGACTTAATCACCTTAAAAAGTCAAGCAGAACAAATATTGCATAGAATAAGATAATGGAGTTTTGAAAGTGATCAATTACTAAATATAGCCAAGATAACTACAAAATAAACTAAAATTATATTTTATACAAACAAATCTAACAGAAATTGATAGTTACAAGATGTATGACAATTTAACTCTAAGTAATTCAGTAACTTTTCTGGTTCTCACTATGGATGAAAACCTAAATTGGAGCTCCTATCTGGATATGTTGGCAAAAAATTAAATTAATTCAGGTATTGTATAAGAATTCTAAATAAATGTTGTAAAAAGAATGTATTAATTACTATATACTACGGAATTTTTATATGTTGACTGGCATTTGCTATCTTGCAACGCTTCAGGTAGTATTAGAGTTTTTCGAATTCAAAAACATGTTATGTACAATTTTTGGCCTTCCTTTGAGGGAATCGTGTCGTGGGAAATTTAAAAAACTAATAGATTGCTTACAGTTGTTGCACTGTATATTTATGAATGTTTAATTTTTAATTTCAAATATAAAGAAAAATACAAACATCTTCTGCCACGCCGTTGTCATAATACAGGATTTCTCCAAACAAATTATAATTGCTGGTTGCATAACATGTCTATATTTGAGAAGGGCCTTGCTATTCAAGTATAAAGTTTTTCAATAACTTCCCCAACGAATTAAAAATATCAGTAATTTGCAATTATTCAAGAAAGAAACCTTTAATTTGCTAATTAATTTGGAATCTTACGAATTTGATGATTACTTCAGTATGTAGTTTCTGAGTTTGCTGCTAAGAGATATATTTACTTTACTCTTTTTGTATCGTAGCGTAATATTTATATCTTTTCGTGCTTATATAGGCATTTTATTTTCAACATTCTCTGTTTCTGCTATTATTACGGTCTTGAATTAATATATAATCTGTATAACTTAATACGTCACTTTTTTGGTTTGTTAATTTATTCGTTACCTTGACTTGTTTCAACCCATTTATGTAATTTATTTGTGGCTGTTTGAAATAAAATTATCTACCTATCTATTCATCTTCATTGCTTAGCGAAGGGCTAAAGTCACCTTCATACCAAAAGCAGGGAAAAAGGACATTACGCACCTTAAATCCCACAGATCTATCGCTTTACATCATTCTTTTTGAAATCGGTGGAAAAAGCTGTAGATAATTATATCAGAACAGACATCTTGGAGCGGGTGCCGTCGCACCCTTGTCAGCATGCCTATCAAACGGGCAAATCCACTAAGACTGCATTAGTGGAACTGACGGATCAAATCCAAGATGCACTGACGAATAAAGAAACCGCAGTGTGCGCCTTTCTAGACATAGAGGGCGCTTTTGACAACACTCCACTCGAGTCTGTCAAAAAAGCATTAATTAGTAGGGGGGGTAGACGGCGTTACTTCTAGATGGATGTCGCAGCTACTGTCCACAAGGTCGGTGGAGGCGGAGGTGGGACATAAGACCATCTCGGTTAGTGCGACCAGAGGATGCCCACAGGGGGGAGTTACATCCCCACTTATATGGAGCCTAATAGTAGACGAACCCTTATGCGGACTGACGGATCTAGGCATATCTTGTCAAGGGTATGCTGATGATAATGTCATATACGCAAGAGGCAAATTTGAGAATACCCTCTGTGACATGAGGATTGAACTTCACGAGAAGATGGTGTCAATCGGTGGGACTTAATGTTAACCCCACTAAAACTACCTTAGTAGCATTTACTAGGAAAAGAAAATCCAATTTTAAAACCATAAAAATGGATGGGCAAAATATAGATTGGAGAACGGAGGTTGAATATCTAGGCCTTACTCTAGACAATAAACTTCTATGGAACAAACATGAACTTGAAGTAACCAACAAGGTCAAAACAGCTCTGATGGTGTGCAGAAACTTTGCAGGAAAAAATTGGGGGATGTAACCCAAAAATACGGCTTTGGATGTATACAGCGATAGTGAGACCGATCATCGCTTATGCATCAGTAGCTTGGAGCAAAAGAACTAATCTGGCCATCGCGAGAATTAACCTCTCGAAAGTGCAAAGATTAGCATGTGTATGCATAACGGGTGCTATGAGAACCTGCCCAACAGCAACTATCTAAGTAGTATTGGATCTTACCCCTCTCCATATTGTAGTAGAGGGCGTGGCAAAGAGAGCCACACTCAGAATGGTCAAGGAAGGAATGATTAGGTATAGGCGTTAATCTCCTGCCGGTGATTAAACCTGGGACATGCTCCGGGATGATATGTTAAAAAAATTCAGCTTTGTGAAGGAATTCATCATAAAGCTTAGTAACAGGAGCGATAACACTATTTCGAACTTGAATAGAAATGCCATGAAATGGTATACTGATGGCTCCAAAACGGCAGAGGGAACTGGAATAGGAATATATGGGCCTAGAACCACATATTTTGAAAGCTTGGGAAAATATCCAAGTATATTTTAGGCGGAAATATACGCTATTGAAAGATGTGTTCAGTTCAATATTGATAGAAATTATCGAAAGCAGGAGATTATCATCATGTCTGATAGTCAAGCAGCCATCTAGGCGCTGAGCTCATATGAAATCAGTTCCAAGATTGTCTGGGGAATGTCTAGGGAAATTAAATGAGCTAGGCAAAAGGAATAAAGTAACCCTCCTGTGGGTTTCGAGTCACACAGGAGTGGAAGGAAATGAAATAACGGATAATCTCGCAAAAAAGGGGCTGGAATACCTTTTATAGGACCCGAACCCTTTTGCGGGTTAAGTAGCAGTACAATACTGAAGAAAGTGAAAATAGAAATGAAGAAGAGAAAATCCATTTCCTGGGAAAATCTCCAGCGAATGAGGCAAAGTAAAATTCTTCTGGGAACTTATAACCGGAAGAGGTTTACAGAATGCATCAACCTGAGTAAGAACAATGTTGCCTATTAACAAGAATACTTTCAGGCCATTGTAGACTGAAAGGACACCCGAGTAAGTTTGGATTGGAAAAGGAATCTGAATGTAGATTTTGTGGGGAACAGGATGAAACACCATCCATCTCCTCTCAAACTGCGTAGCACTGTGCTACTCGAGGGCGTTGCACCTGGGAGCATGTGAAATCGAAGAGGGAGACTTACGTAGACTGGGGCCCTTTGATATCCTACACCTTCTGAAAGCAATAGGATTGGAAGGCCAGCTGTAAAGCAGCAAGAATAAGGGACACAACAGATCTTTTAGGTCGCAGTGTAACATCACCTTCCATTTATATACATACATACATTCCGCTTCATTAAAAATGTGTACTGTGGAGATAGTAGTCTGGTAGAAATTTTTGTGGGATAGCAGTCAAAAAACGTAAATAAAACTTCTTGTAATTTAATCCAAGCTTTCGATATTTATATTAATATCTTCTTCAGGGCTGAAATTAAAAATATACAAAATAGATTTAGAATTCTGTGTTAATGCACTCACTTTACTTATTCTGCTTGTTATTTCCTCTTCTAATCTTCCGTCCGAGTTAGCGATTGTTCCTAGGTATTTTAATTTTTTCACGATTCCTATTTGTTTTCCCTATATTTGAAATTGCATGTCTTCTGTGTGATTTGCTCTCTTCATTACTTTGGCTTTTTTATATTTATATGTAGTTCGTATTTTCCTCCATTTTTCTATTTAGTTTTGTAGTTCTTCTTTACTATTAGCAACTATTAGTAAGCCATCGGCGTAGATCAACTCATTTATAAATAGCGGTATAAGCTTTCTGTATCCTATATGGTTTCGTTTCGCCCTGGTGTTTACCTTTTTGGATATTTCATCCATTATGATGATAAAAAGCAGAGGACTGAGGACTCCTCCCTGTCTGACTTCTCTTCGTGGACTTCATGAGTATTTTTTATCGATTCTTTGATGTAATTCATTCTAAAAAATTGATGGTGTCCCGGAAGGCTGTCTCCATGCTTATAACTAATCGTCTCACATTAGATGATGAATCAAGAATTGTAAAGAAAATTGCTGAATATTTTTGTATACACGTGACTTTTTCTGCAATCTTAAATCTTTCCTTATTGGCTATTTTGTAGAAGATAAGGTTTCAATCGTTCAGTTGTTTTTAAACCGTTTCTGTATTCTCCTAAAAAAATAAGCCTTATACACTTATATTCAGTTATTTTAATTTAAGAAGAAAAGAATATTTGAAGTTAAATTTTATTGATTTTATGAACCAACAAAAAAATAAAGGGTCTACTTCTCGACAGTAACGCTAACTGAAAGGGGTAAAAATGTCTTGCTAGATTTTATCAGCACCCTAGTTGCCATACATACATTACTGTCTTCTTCCTGGTATTGCCGTTGACAGTCCCTTGGAAATAACTCCCCCACTTTTAATACATTTTTCAGTTTTCCCCTTTAGTTCCTTTAATGGCATTGTATTTTCCCGAAGCCATATACTTGGCTTCGTGGACAGATAATAAGAGCCTAAGATGAATTAGTGTACTTTGAAAGATGAATACTATTGCGATTGTTGTTAGAAGACAAAATACGTAACAGCGAAAATTATTTATCTGGATTACTGCAGAAGTTTAGATTTTGTATACCTACGCAATTATATAGGTGTCAGATCGCACCTGTAATTAGTAGCGTTCTATGTGTTTATATACAGGCTTCACCTAAATCTAGTGGTAAATATGAATTAGCCATTTCTTCACGCATTTGGGAATTTATCCATATTATAGCAATCATACCCTTTGCTAATATACCTTTTATTATTGTATGTCAACCTGTGAGTGTCAATTAGCCACTAAATGTGGAACATTTAATAGCTCGTTCTGCGTAATTAAAATGTCACCCAAATTACGTTCGGAAATTTATACACCGCGCAATATAAAATTATGAGTCGAAAATCTTTTCCCTGTCACAATTGAGCGCGACTTGCGACAAAAACGTTCACCCAGCACTAATTAATGGCATTTCTGGGGCGGTATTTAAGGAACGTCGAGGAACTGAAAGTCGCCGAGTTTGGATAATTTTTCTTAAAATTACGTGACGGTATTTTCTGTGTAGCTAACTTCGCAAGTAAATTTTCGTGATTGACTTTATTTTCTGAGTCGCTCATAAATATGCATTCAGACGCACTAATTGCTGAACAATCTGCAAAAGGCATTCATAATGTTACCAATGTTTTGAATCAAGGGACTTTCTTGTTATTAAATTGTCCATAAATTAATTACTGTTATCGTGAATATCTTCAAAGTTTTTTTTTTTAGGAAGAATACCAATCTTTATTTGTATTGGTAAACAAAGATAGACTTATGTACTTACAGTTTTTATTTCTTTGAAACATCGGAAAAAATTAAATATTCCTTAATCTGCAAGTTGACACAATCATTACTGAAAATGAGTTATAATAATAATAGCTTTCATTTCTTCTACTACTGAATACTACATGAAAACATTATATAATATATAAAGTATAAGACAAAATATGGCACAAGAAAATATATATGATAACAACCACAAAAGTAAGAAAAAATTCCGGAGTGTAGTTTGGCTTGAGAAGAATTCTGTCGCTAGTTCTACACTGGACCATGCAAGTAAATTTAATTAAATATTAAATTCTATTGTATACATAAAAGTAAATAGTATTTTTATCGAGATTACGTGCGTAAACCTTGTCTTGGGAGCAGCGCACCACAGATCACAAATCTAATATTTTTTCGTGTGGAAGTAGTACAATCCTGTCAGGTATTTCATTGTAAATCTTACTAATGTTATACGAAAAGGGTCTTTCAAACATGACAAACTGGTGTATCGAGGCGGCG
Organism: Protaetia brevitarsis; assembly: GCA_004143645.1. NCBI lineage: Eukaryota > Metazoa > Arthropoda > Insecta > Coleoptera > Scarabaeidae > Protaetia > Protaetia brevitarsis. The sequence goes on from RXPK01004863.1 coordinate 59,777, forward strand.
TAATAATATCCCTGCTTCTGTTCAAACACGGCCAATATAAACTTAAGCAATAGGGAAAATGAGACAACACTGAGGAGTTGCATAACAAAATTTTTGTATCCTTAGTGAAGTAAGAGCGATGGGAAAATATCGTCTTTAGTCCAGAATAATGTCGTTGAATACATAACGACACGTGACTCTTAAAACTAAAAGAATTATCAATTGCCAAACCCAAACTCTTAGAGGATTCAACAATTGGTAGAAGCACGCTATCTAGAGTAAGGTAAAAAAGTTTCTAACGCGACCGAATACCATTTCGGAGCATTTCGTGACATTTTTCGCAAAGCTTCAGGAAAACTGGAGGGCTAAACAAGAAAATCTACCCAGTGTCGTTGGCATACATTTCTTGTTTTTGAAAGTCTCACAAATATACAGTGAATAAGATGGTACTTATGAAACCCTGTGGGACGTCTCTCTCCACATCCAGCCTGATCGATACCTTGCCGCCAAGCACTATTGACTGGGCGCTGCAACAAAGAAAGCTATCAAGCAACTTTGCCGCATTATCTTCCAAACTAACGTAAGGAAAGATAGAGGACGGCGCCTATGATTAGCAGTATCGAATGCTTTACCAAAATTAAGTAAAACAAAATGGTCTTTGTCTGCAGCATTCAATATATCATCAGTGATGCTTACCAGCGCGGTCTCACAGCTGTGGTCTGGGCGATACCCTAAATGATAGCTTAGGTAAAATGTTCTGTGCATTTATATACCCTCATAATTGACTGTTTGTTGTTTTCTCTAGTAGTTTAGATGGAACCGGCAAGAATCTTTGAATGAAGTAGCACATATGTATATTCCACGTGTCTGGTACGATATTTTCTGATAAACAAGAGTTAATTAAGTGAATTAGATATTTCAGTACATATAGCTATGACAGCTTTACCATGGTAGTGTTTCACTGGCCAGATCCGCATCCTTTTCTCGATAAGAGGTCAATTTTGATTGAAAAAAAATTATGCAGCCATTAAATATGAAATGGAGATATCTAAAGTATGACAGAAAAACGTAAAAGCCTAAGCAAAATGAAATATTTGACAAAAATCTGTGTTAAGAACATCAATAGAATCCTTGTTTCAAATTTACAATATTTTTGTGCTTGCGTATAAGTTATTGTGTAGTGTGAATTTTCAGGCATATCCGACCGATCATTGATGACAAAAACAATGACAGTCCCTCAAACAGTCGTCGCTGATGCCACTCCAGCAGGAGTCACCAACCACGAGCTCTATCAAGAGACTGTGAAAGAAAGCAAAAATTAAGGCGAATTTAACGCTAGAAGGCCTGCAACCACTACTGATAGGAGGTGAAAGAACTTCATATGTCAAACAGGCGAAATACCTTGGGATATAGTTTGATCAAAAACTTACGTGGAACCCGCATAGCCAGAACACAACCAGCAAAGCCACTATCGCCCTAGGTAGGTGCAGGAGACTGTGTGGAGGATTGGAGTCTTAGCCCTAAGATGACTCTATGGTTATACACAAGTGTAATTAGAATCATGATAGCGTACAGAGCTATAGTATGGTGGCCAAAGATGCGGCAGGCGGGAGTGGCTAAAACTCTAAAGCCCGCTTTACAGTTCGCAATTTTTAGTATTGCGTGCAATAAAATTGCGCGCAATTAAATATTAGAACACGTTCTATTCCGTGCAATACCAATAAAATTGCATACAGCTGATCGAAATCCATTGAATACGCATGCGCTATTTGTGTTGTACGCAATACACAAAATTGCGAACTGTAAAGCGGCCTTAAGCGGCATACTAAGACATAGGGATGCCATGGTTCAAAAATTCACTCTAGATAGGAAATATCAGGTTATAATACCAGCCTGGGAGACCAGTAAGAGCGAACTCAAACTGTTTATACAGACGGCTCTAAAACAGACTAGCTTC
>RXPK01004864.1:0-35699 GCA_004143645.1 Protaetia brevitarsis
TTATGTTTACCAATAAATATTACCCAAATGTATACGTACCAATAGTACGTCACACCTCTATTTTTTCTTATTGTTCCCTGTTTACTTTCCTGCCATTTCTCGTAACCTTTTGTACTGCGTACTGTCAACTGGGTTGCCTAATTTCATAGGCATAAATTCATTATTTTTGGCGCCCAACGGGGGGATCATCACATCGAAACATTACTTTTGGCGCCCACCGTGGGGTCACACAACACAAAAACATTGTATAAATTTGTTTTATTTCATTACTACTTATGGTGTATCTGTTGAATAATATAAATATACATTATTTTTTTTTCATTTTCAGAGAAATACGATTTAGTCGGTCGCCTATTGAAGCCAGGAGAAGTACCACGAAACTACTCAGACGAAGAAGACGATCAACCGTCTAGCGGCGAGAAAGAAAAGAAAGACAATTGAAAAAAGGAAGATACATATAAACGCGGTTTTGAAAAGTTTAATCTTAAAAAAAGTCTGAGTCTTATATCTACGTACTGTACTCTTACATTTTATTGTTTTTATGTTTTATTTTCTTTAATACATTGTTACTTTTATATATTACTTAAAATAATAATAATAATAAATAAAGAAAGCAAAAGAAAACAATTATTATCAGAGTTGGTATTTTTGTATAATTAAGAGAAATAAAAGGAAACAATTTTTAAAGTTATTAGAGCATGGTGTGCAATTTAAGTGTTATAGGATTAATTCTAATATGATTATAAATAGTGTAAATATTCTATTGAAGGATTGAGAATGAATCGAACATGGGGACGATATTCAGAACGATTAATTGGTCACGGAGTGTCACAGGGTTGGTCATTTTATTCGACCGGCTTTTAATATCCCAATTGGTGCTTCTGAATATTATTTTAATCGTTTAACTATTGCATTTAATACAATTATTGTAACATATGGGCATGGGTACATACATACATACATGACAAGATTATGTATTTCGTATGACTGTCGTTACATGTGATATTCAAGTGTTTCTGTAAAACTGTTTATAATAATACATACAATGTTGTCGCTTTTTAAAGTTAAATATGTGGTCAGATCTTTTATGTTAATGAGAAAAACAAGTGTCTAAATATAAAATTTGCTTTCACTGTGTTTTATTAATTACTCCCATTACCTCCCACCCCTTTGTATACGCACCTGCTGTATATCGTAAACAAACAGAAATTTCCGTTTTGTTTACGATTATACAGCCACATTTAAATTTCCCGCCATTATTCTTCATAACTTCAACGAAACACAAATTTCCCTAACATTTTGTACTATATCAATAGTTATTTTAATGCCCTTACGTTGACTCAATGATGGCGGGAAATTTAAATTTGGCTGTTAGGGATGATGAAACCAAAATGAGATATGCACACAATTCATAAAAGCTGTAACATACTACAACTAAATTTTCTCTAATTTCAGCAAGTACTTATATAACGACGTAACAACCGCAAACTCGTAACAGAAAATGTACATATATTCAGCGGTATGTAGTTGGTCTTTATATCTTGTAACATAATCGTGATGTACAAAATTTTCAAAACTAACCCATAAAATCATCCATTCTGGTAAAACGATAGGAAATAAGTGATCTCAGAAAAGTCGAAGGATTTCAAATTGAACTGAATATTTTATAGCAGCATATGAGGCGTCATCAAAAAATACGGTGAATATTGCTATTATCAACAGAATAATAATATAAGTTTACATGAAATTTGAATTAATCTTCTTCGAAGTACGCTACTTTGTTGATGCTACACTTTCTACACTTGCTTGTGATTAAAACAGGATAGAGATTCACTCTTTAGGCTGTGCTTTAGGTTTAGTATTATATATATGCTTTACGTACCTGATAAAAGGTTTGTTCGCTGGTGTTACACCAATTACACTGGTGCATATTGTCTCTTTCTCAGATGCATAAAGAGTAAATCTTTTATCCTGTTTTAAGTAGGAGTCAGTGTGGAAAGTGTAGCACCAGCGAACAAACCTAAAGATAAAATATGCTGCACCAGTGTAGTTGGTGTAACACCAACGAACAAACCTCTTGTCTCAACGTCAATTTCGTGATTGGCAGCATATTTGCAAGATTTCCTTGGGTTTTTTTTTTTTAGTGTCTAGGATATATAGTGTAATAAAGTTTTCTTAGCACGGCAGACCGACATCCTTTTTTGTTGGCTAAAAGATTACAGATCGCGGAAGCTACACACGATTTTTCTTTTCTTCGTCAGTCAAATTTTGCGTTCACTCGTTTCATTTGCAAACTATCGATTAAAAGGATTCGTAAGAGTGAAGCGTGTCTTGCCATTTTTTGTAAGTTTTCGTCTGTTTTTGAGGTCGAAACTGGTTAAAAGATGTCCAACCTGGTCTAACACTGATACACACCTTTTCACCAGATTCTTTCCCGCTTTCAAGTCATACTGGATGAGTGTTGCCAACTCGTGGGAAATTTCCCGATTCGTGGGAAGTTTTGAAGTCGAAGGGAAAAAGGGAAATAGCATGATAGTCGTGGATTTTTTTTTTTTAGCAAGTTGTGATATCCTAAAATAATACGTATTACCAGGTACAGAATAATAAGCTATGCTCTTCCGAAGCCCAAAATACGCTCAAGGTAGCCAGCTGCTCCCAACCGCGTCATAGCGTGTATTCACGTTGTTCTATGATATTTTCGTTTTGAAAATTAAAGATTAAATTGTGATTAAAACACTTTGAATATACACTCATTTATATTGATTATTATTTATTTTGTCCCATGTTCTATATTTGGCAATTTTATGAAAGTTTTATAACTTCAAATAGAATGGTGTGACTATAATAGCTCACTAGTTTATTTTATTGGTAGGACTTGATCCCAACCGCGTCACCACACTCATCACGAGATGCGCAAGATCCATATCTTGTATATTTGCACCATGATTTTGCGCATTCGTGGGAATTTTGTTTAAAAAACGGAAATTTTGATAGTTCTCGTGGGAAATTATATGCTTAAAGGTTGGGCACATTGTACTGGATATACATCATGATATACACCTCTTTCAGTCATCACTTTACCACGATGCAATTCAAAACTGCTTAAAACAACTTCGCAATAGAAACTTCTTCAAATTGACACTATAATTATCTCAATGGATTAGGGATAGGTTATCAAACTTATTACTTGTTACTTAAAAATGATGGGTGTGATGTCAGCAGTTGCAGCTATAAGAAGCAGATAAGAAACCATTCACCGAATTTTTTGATCACGCCTCGTAATTTCAGGAATTTATTATTTATGTAATAAATCGTATTAAAGTTGGTCATACTGATACTTTGACAGCGGTACAACAAGCTATGCCCATTCAAAATGTAGTTCGAAAATATAGAAAATGCATCACTTCAGGAGAGTTTAATAAACATACTTAAAATAAAATAATATGAACAGCGAGAAGGTACGTGCTCCATATTTTCATTATATACAACGCATTGTTAATTCACCTCGTCTAATTTTATTGATTTTGTGAACATTACAAACATTTATCCTTTTACCTGTAGGTGTTGTTTCGTTTAGAACAACCGCACGGGAACGGCGATCTCTACATAGCTTGGCAAAATGGATCTGGGAATTACCTAGCAACAACCGGTGTCGACAGTATGGTTAATATATTCGATCGTTACGGACAGATTAAGGAACGCATCAAGTTACAGAGGTATTTATCGTTGCTCGTGTTTGATTTTTGTGTTTTGCATTACGTCATTGTGCAGTCTGTGCAACGGATTCGCGTGGGATCGAGATGGTGATATATTGGGAATCATTTATCAATCTTCGCAATTAATATTGTGGGATGCAAATATCGAGAAGAAACAAACTATCGATATCGGCTTGCGTGATATATTGACGTTTATGGTTTGGGCGAAAACTGGACCGATATTGGCTATTGGTACTTCGAAAGGAAATGTTTCCATTTATAATCATAACACTTCGAAGTATGTAAATTGTATGGGGTGTGCAAAACATAAGTTCTGGTTAATAATGTTTTTGTTTACATACTAATACCTTATTAATTAAAAATATATTAAATTAATTAAAAAGTTAAAATTTTTAAGAGAACATATTATTCGTTTGGATTTTTTTTAAATTTTCTTATGAAAATTTCCTGAAAAATGTATACAGAAAATGCACCATATAGATATTTGGTTTCTTTCCTTAATTTTTTTGATAAACAAAGAAGTTATTGACTAGTACATATGGTTGGAACATCCGGTGCTAATTTAACTTGTTTCCCCTACTACTAAGTTAAATGCTTCTTATAGGAGAAATCCCTGTAATAGGAAAACATTCAAAAAAGATTACTTGCGGTGTGTGGAATTCCGAAAACTTATTGGCCTTAGGTTCTGAAGATAAAACAATTTCATAAGTAATATCGATGGGGATACTTTAAGGGTTGTAGCCCTACGTTCTGAACCGGCTGATTTACAATTTTCAGAAATGAAACTGGATGAACGTGTTGCTGGAGAAAATACCGTAAGTTGTGATTGTGAATAATTTGTTGTTTGTCATTACATATTATAGATGTCTATATGGTTAAAGGATACATTTTATTATCGTGTCTGCTAAAATTCTTTTTACATCTAAAAAATAGGCTATTCTCTTTTCTAATTCAATGAAGTTATAACAACATTAAATTGAATTCGTAATTGACGTGATTGTATTTTAAAATTAATTTAATCTACCAGAATTTTAAATGTATTTATTTACAACAACAATTTGCTGGATGCTCCTCAATACAATAATAATAACTCAGCACTACAGGCCTTGAAGGCCCTTGGCTAGAGTGCCGGAACACACCGAGCCACTGAGAAGTGTTGTCCGAATGGTGACGCCAACCAACAAACCGGTACCGCAGTATTGCTGCGTTGACTTGTCAAGAATTTGGAAAGATGCACCCTTCCTTCTCAGCCGTACTGCCGGCCCTCAATACAATATGTCTTTAATTTGTGAAGATGTTAAACTGCTAAAAGTCATGTCTTTATTTCCTGAAAATTCCTGGTGATGATTTAATTCTTCAATTTTTATTAGAAGACACTAGAATAGTTCTTACAAACACGCTAACAACCATCATTATCTTAACAATTAAAAGACTAAATTTTAACAAGCAATACGATATCTTCTATATATACAAGCTGTTCCGTAAAGTAACCGACAAACTTACGCAAAATATTCTAGAGGTGATTCTGAACAAGACGTGTTGTATATACTTTAGGTCAGTTCAATTCCGTTCTTGAGATTTTAACGAAAATCAAAAGCTGAACAACAAACAGATGCAGCAGTGATTACGATTATCTTGGTTGAAGAATTTCTCTTATTTTGGCCTCACTACTTCTCTGCTAAAAAAAAATAAGTCTCATATGTCGCGAATTCTCTCTGTAATCTGGCATTCCACGAGGATCGAGTCTGGGACCATTAATTTTCTCTTGTACATTGATTTATTACATTTTTTTTCTTGTTCTTTATTTATGATGACGGCATTATAATTTCCATTGCTAACTTGTAAGACGTTTTGAATTTACAAAAATTACGGCTTAAGATTCAATAAACAGTCTTTTGTTTAGTGCATTGGGCTTGCATATTAGGATATATTTCAGAAACTTGAATGGGATTTGTATTGGGTTCTTTGACTGTTTTACTCGAGTTATTGCCAACCTCTAAGGTCAGATCAGTGTTGATAATATGGAAACATTCTTGTAAACTTTTACAGTAGTGAATTTTGGATTTAGAACAATTGGTTTTAGTTTTATTTGGGAGCAATTTGGAAAGTGCCGTTAAATATTGCCACACTTCAATTACTTGAAAAATGTTTAATATTGGTTCCTCATTTACCTTTCATTTAATGATAATATGTTATTATATCTGGAATTTAGTACATGCAGTTAACAGTAGTGTTAACATTTTTTTTTACTGTTTGAATCTTCAATTCTTTTAATTTAAACTTTCTCCTATTTTTCATTGTCATCTGGTTTATTGTTTTTAAGAACCTACTTGTTATAAGCAATGGAAACTCTGTTGGACGATAAACCAAGTACAGTCGCGAGCAAATGTTATAGGCACCTTTGACAAAACTAATAGGTTTCATGTTTCTTGCATTTTTTTGTGATAGTTATTTTAACGTTTATATAATCGTCTTTATGGTTACAATAGTCTTTATAGATACCTTTTGTAAATGTATTATTTTTTTTATATATTTTTTTCAAGTCTTCGAGATGTCACTTTCCCCCTCTCCCATCTAGAAAGTATTATAGCTGTACTAAAAACAGTCTAATATGCAACGAATTAATAAGATTTCTTAAAATACTACATATTTATAATGTATTACCTACAAGTTTTTATTTTCTCATTTCTTACTGCGATATTCGCCCAAAATTTAGGGTGCCTGCCTATAACATTTGCTCGCGACTGTATATATTACCGATATTATTAAATATTTTAGGTAAGTGTCATTGTTGGCAAAAGAACTTTGTATTTATACAATCTTGCGGATCCTGAAAATCCTATCGAGTTAGCGTTTCAACAACATTACGGTTCCATAGTTACCTATAAGTGGTTTGGAGACGGTTATATTTTAATAGGATTCTCTGGTGGTTATTTCATTGCCATATCGACGCATATTAAAGAAGTCGGACAAGAACTTTTTCAAATACGTAATCACAAGATTAATTTAACTGACGTGGCTGTTTGCAATATCATAGGGAAGGTCGCATCTTGCGGTGACAACATGTAAGTATGTATTTTGATATACAAATGTTTTATGATAAATGCAGGCGACCAAACCAGTGTTGGGTAAAAAGTAATTAATTATATCCATATTGTGTGTAATTGCCAATTTCAATTACAATTACTCACCAGCGAGCGTATATTTAGTAATAATTAATTTTCGTTGTATAATATTGGTGCATATTCATTGTAATTCTGTTATGTTTCTCTAAATTATTTCTTTTTTATCGTATTGGCTTTTATTTATATATAAATTTGAATTTGATTATGTTAGTCGTTGCATGAAAGTAAGTATTTAAAACTTTTTGTTTATGACAAAAATACTCCTCAAACTGTGGCACTGGTAATACTGCAAACTTCTCCTACACCCTCCACCACAAACTGCACTAAACTGGACGTACTGCTGTGTATTGATTGAATTAAATGAAAATGCAGAATGAATTTTTTAAAATGAACAGAAAATAAAATTAGCCAGCTCAACGGATAAAATTTTAAAGGGCGCAAAAAAACTATTAACCTCAGAGTTACCCTCGCGAATTAAAACTTGAATCTAACCACGAAAAGTAAATTGTGAGTGAATGAAATATGACTTTCTTAATTACCCGAAAAATTGAAAAGGTTTAATTTAAAATAAAAGAACAGAATTTTTTTAACCCAATGATGCTAATTAACAATCAAATTTATTTTTCAAAATGGGTTAAATTACAGATTGTGCAGAAAAAAAACCGTGAACTGACGGTTCTGGTCTAAAATAAAAACTGCACTTGACTCTAAATTAAAATAGGACAATGCTATTTCCTATGCAAAGCAAAAGTTTCGTTTATTCAGGAAGATAATCCAAAATATACAACCTTTGAATCCTACTGGTATCAAATTAAAATAACCTAAATGCAAGAACGATGCTTCTACTCACCCAAACAAGGTGATTGATAAATAAAAATGAAACAGCAAAATTGAATAACGGAAAATTAACTATTTAAACTGTAATGAGAAAAAAAATAAACCAAAATGTATTTTCCCAAACAAAAATTATAATTGATCTTATATCTACTATGTGTATACGTTAATATATTAACAATTATCACAAAAAGAATTCCTTGATTGGCTATATAAAAGAAAATCAGAAATGTTAAATTTACTAAATCAAAATGAAATACAAAATGACAAAGATATACAAAAATACGTCTACTCACGTTAATAGTCGAACAAGGAACTCCTTAACAAAACTCTACAACTGATTTTCTTCCAAAAATCCCTCTCTCAAAATCGTGCAACGCAGTCGTATAAACAATACGCCAACATTCAATAGAATCCGCATTAAATCTACACTAGCGAACACTAGACAAATAAATGGACAAATGGAATTAATTTAAAAAAAACGTAACACTAAATTAATTAAATATACAATAATCTTTAACCTAAATTTAAACAAAATCAACATAAAATTTGTGAGAAATTCTCGGTAACCTAAACACAGCTCGGAAGAAAGTAAATAAATCAAAATATGCAACTCAAAATACAGTCAGCAAACTTGGGTTGTCTATACCACAGCAGTACGTTTCAATAGCAGAGCTATCATCATCAGCAGAAACATTGAACTTTTTGTTTGTTTGTTTATATTTATTTATTATTTTGTTCGATTTATCAGTAGGGTTTTTGTGTTTCGTTCGAAGTTTCATTTTGACTCGGACCAGAGGATCTTATAGACAGTGATAATTTGAGGTTGTAGAATTTAACTGGAAAAGTGAATTTAGTTAGAATAATTGTATCATTTAAAACATTTAATGCCACCTCTCTCCGCGTTGTTGTGTTAAAATGAAATATAATTTAAATCATTTAACAAGAAATAAATATTATATTTAATTATATTGCAAGTAGAAATAAATTAGAGTAATAAAAAATGGTTATGCTTGTAATAATTAATTAAAATATATTTGTATTACAATGTAGTTACAATTACAAAATAATCGAACACTGTTAATTACAATGTAATCTAACTACAAAGTAATTAAATTATAATGTAATTATCAACAGAATTTCGATTCAATTTGATGCTTTTAATTCCACTGCATGTCAATATTTGTTCTTAACATGTAACTTTATACATTGTGTTACAATTTTAAAATTTTAATGTGGATCGTAATTCGTAAATTTAATTTAGATAGATGGTTTTGAAAAAGGTTTACAATAAACCGAAACATAACCAGTTGTTACTTTTGATTTATTCCCAGCCATAGTTCCAACAGAAGAAGATACAATTAATACCTGATTATTGGTTAAAAAAATACCAGACGATAATTATTAAGTATACATTAAATACTATTGACGGCGCCTATGTCACATGCTTGTGATTTTTCGGGAAATAAAGTATCTATCTATCTATCTATCTATTTATATTGAATTACGTAATTCAATTAAAAACATAATTAATAAATGCCCAACACTGAACTAAAAACATAATGACAATTTTTAATAAAGTCTGTGCATTATACTAATTGTTCTCCAACCTGTCTTCTACTAATTGTAGTGTTAAAATCCACGACTTAAATAATTTACAAGAAACATCGAATGTCATAAACTTAACCCAAGAAATTGGAGTCGATCGAGTAGCATGGAGTTCAGATGGTCAACTTTTAGCCGTTTGCACTCACAGTGGCTCTTTAAACGTGTATGTTTCACACATGCCCACATTAGTAAGCGTAAGCGGTGCTAGAATGGCAATATTATCCAGTTTAACAGAAGTTAGTTTATATAACTTCACGACGGACAAAGTAAACATTTTTTTTTAAATCGATTTTTTGGAAGCTCCACTCATTTAACTACATTCCAGTCCAAATTGGTACCAGTTGTGATACAAGTAGAAACCGAGCCCAGTTTCATAGCAGTCGGCCCTTACCACCTCGCGGTTGGTTTGAATAATAGGGCGTGGTTTTACGATTGACGAGGTCACAACCTTACGTCGAGGATGCGCCTTTGATGCTAAAGGAGATGCAGTATTTAGGTGGTATAAGCAGCATGAAACTTAACGCCGAGTATGCTGCTGTATTATACGAAGGGAAGATCCAAATGCACATGGTGATATTTTGGTGTAATCAGCTCTCTGAGGGAGAGATTGTATAGGTAATTTTGTAGATTGAACAACCAGACGTTGGCTTCGAAGAGAAGGAGAGCAGAATATTTCCGGGTGATAACACAACGAGTAATAATATAACATGCCACGCGTTAACTACTGATTTCTGGTGTACAGCACAGATGTAAAGTGGGGAAAAAATGTTGCTACATACAGATAATTAATGTCAAGTGTTTGAAGTTGGCTATGGAAAATTAACTTCAAGTAGCAGTATGTCGTATAATAGACGTCAATATCACGTAGTATCGACGTCTATTAAACCTCACTTCATTTCCTAGTGTCAGAATTTTTCCTTTTATTCGTTGTATTTAATGTTAACGGAACGAATGTCAAATGACGCGAAGATAGATGTTAAATGGAGGTGTAGCTAATTGTAGCCACGGAAGTAAATATGAACTAGCTCATAACTAAGCTAGGGACTTTTTTTTTTATTATACCAACTTTAAACACAATCACGGTGTATTTGTTTTGATGCGATTTAATTTTTTTTTAGATGGGTCACATTATTTATTTTTGTATCGAAGAGTGGGCGAATTCCAGCGAATACAAGCACAGTGTTGGTATCAGTGATCTCTATGTCGATCCCGCGGGTACCAGATTGGTTTTTGTAGACGTGAAGAAACAATGTTCTTTATACAACGCTGTGAATGGGGATGTTTTAACAGTACCTGATCTTACCACCTCGATTAAAGGTGTTACCTGGGAAAGTAACATTGCAGATAGAAATGTTTTTGTTGTTTTCGATGACCATGACATTTTTACGTATTTATATGTAAAATTTTCTGTTTATGGTAAGTAATTGCTCGTAATATGTAATATTTTACTGGTAAAAAAGAATAAAAGCGTCTTCCATCCTTACACAATTTAATTTACACTGGAACTGGCGTTTCACTCAATATTTATATGTAATTATATGGCGGATGACTCTATTTGATCCAGTAACGAGTGGAGCTAATGTACTTACATACGTACTGCTGTGTACTGAATGAATTAATTGAAAACGCTAAATGAATTTTTAAAATGACAAAGAAAAATAAAATTTGCTAGCTCAACAAAATTTAAATTGAACAAAAGAACAATTAACCTCAGAGTTACTCTCGCGAATTAAAACTTGAATCTAACCACGAAAAGTAAATTGTGAGTGAATGAATCTGACTTTCTTTATTACCCGAAAAATTGAAAAGGTTTAAAATAAAATAAAAGAACAGAACTTTTAACCCAACAAAGATAATTAACAATCAAATTTGTTTTAACATGGGTAAAATTACAACTTGTGCAGAAAAAAAAAACCCGTGAACTGAAGGTTCTGGCCTAAAATAAAAATTGCACTTGACTCTAAATTACAATAGGACAATCCTATTTCCTATGCGAAGCAAAAGATTTGTTTGTTCAGGAAGATTAATCAAAATCTTACAATATCAATCCATGTGGTTTCAAATTAAAATAAACTAAGCATGGACAATTACTAGAAATTTACAAAATGAAAAACTAAATGCAAGAACAATGCTTCTACTCACCCAAACGAGGTGATTGATAAATTAAAAATGAATCAGCAAAATTGAATAACGAAAAATCAACTCTTTAAAATATAAAGAGAAAAATTAAACCTAAAAATATCTTCCCGAACAAAAATAATAAATGATCTTATATCTATAAAGTGCATACTTCAATATATTAACAATTATTACGAAATGAACTCCTTGATTGGCTATATTTTTAACAGAATTTAAAATGAAATTTACAAAATCAAAATGGATAACAAAATGGCAACAAAGATTGAAAAATACGTCTACTCACGTCAATAGCCGAACAAGAAACTTCTTGACAAAACTCTACAACTGTTTTTCTTACAAAAATCGCTCTCTCAAAATCATACAACGCAGTCGTAAACAACTGAACGACACAATCTAATAGAATAAGCATTAACTCTACATGAGCAAACAATAGACATATAAATGAATTGAATTAATTTAAAAAACTTAACACTTAATTAAATAAATCATACAATAAACTCTTTAATTTAAATTATACAAAATAAACATAAAACTTGTGAAAAATTCTCGCCAAATTGATTCAGCTCAGAAAAAAATAAACAAATCAAAATATGCAACTCAAAATACACTCAGCGGTAACGCGGGTAGTCTAACCATAGCAGTACGTATGTGAACAGCTTTATATATATTCAGCTAAAACCGAATCAACCCCAAACACTAGATACATCGTGAATTACTGCCATCGCAAAAATCGGGAGTGGGGGCATAATATCTATCGCTGGAGTATGTGAATAAGCAGTAGTCAAATAGGAGTTGGGCAGGGAGGCAAATGGGTTACCGTTAGGCGGACGTATTCATGCCATTATTTATTACATCTACTTATTGGTGTACTTTTGCTATAATTAGTTATGTCGTGTATTGATTGTAGCGCATTTTTATTTAAGCACTTGTTTGGCTGGAACTAATATTGTTTTCTCTATTTTTTCCCTTGATGTGAATGATCTATTAATATAACTAATTGATTGATAAATGAAAAAGTATAGTTTCTTGAACAGAAAAGTATAAATTGGCATTTTCTATCAATTATAAAACGGTGATTGTAAAAACTAACAATAATAAGTAGTAATAGGTTCTCAGCGGTTACATTTCATAATGATCGAGTTTCTATAATGATGTGTATTATGTGTTTTTGCATAGGTATTTCTGAACCAAAATCGAAATAAAAACCAGGCAAACTAATCCGTGAAATTTACATTGTGTGGGGTTGTTACACAAAATAACTATTATTACTTGAAATAATAGTTATTTTGTCTCCACCTGGGCTTGACAAAAACAATATTTCTATGTAGTTGTTAGAGAATTCTGTTTATTTTTTATGCAACGTTCGTATATTCGTTATTTCTAGGTTTTTTTTATACCGCGTTTCTTGTCATTTATTTAACACACCACTAAAATATAAGTATTTTTAGAAATATCTTCTTTATTATGTTTGTTAGTTCATTTTTACATTTTTTACGGTAGAAAACATCTATGATACATAATGCAACCAATTAATAAATTATCAGAAAATTAAAAAATCAATTTCAATTTTAAAGGCTCTACTCCGATAAGCCATTGAAAAATTAGCTGAATAGATGCCACCCCATTCGAGATATTAGCATAAGGATGGAAAAATTCAATATTTTTTTCTCAGGAATTACTAAAGCTATCACGTTAAAAAAATATGCAAGTAAACACTGATCATGGGTATTCTATAAAAAATCAAGGACTAATTCCGTTCACTCAGTTCAAAGTTATCATTACTTTCCCCTTTTTAGGATAAAAAATAAAAATAAAAAATCATTAATGGGTTAATGGGGAATTATTTATATGCTGTACATTTCAACCTTAGTAGTTATGAAAGCACCGAGGTATAAAAAATAATTTTGTAAGAATAAATAATAATATATTATAATATAATATTATTATATTATCTGTTGTTACATTTATTATTAACATATATGTATTTATAATAAATATAAAACAATATTCAGTTCCGCATACGAGTTCAATTTTCAATTTCCTTTTGGGGGTGATTTTTTTGGGTTTAAGGTACCAACTTGACTTTTTGTTGTATAGGAATGCCTGCATTTGGGTTTATGACATTACTTTTTTAAACTTTTTTCCAAATAAATTCTTTACAAGTGATGTCATATGAACTGAAAAATGTGCTCTTCATTTGTAACGTTCACTGATTCTTCTAAGAATGAATAGCTCCTAGTAAGTATTTGCATTAGCTTCAGCTCGATAGCTTTAGGGGCACTTTTCAATGGCTTATGGAAATAGAGGCTCACCGATATTAAATCAAAACTGCCTTCACATCTTACCATTCCTCACTTTCTATTCCTTTCATAGGTGGATCCGTACAGAAATTAGGTAAAACTAGTTTAGTATCGAAACAGATCCCCTTACTCATGTACGGCGGTGACATCATGTCTGCCACCACTGGAGGTCAATTATCTCACATTACATTATCAACACACGATTCACCAGTCCTAAGTGTTACAGATACCGATCAAGTCGCTTTAGAAAATAATTTTAATAAGCAACTTTCATTGCACAGGTAAATTCCTCCGTTTTAATTCTTTCGAACCGTTTGACAAATTTTGATATAATCGCCATTTTAGGTTTTCATCAGCTTGGAATACTTGCCAGCTATTGAATTCGCAAGAACACTGGAGGAGGCTGGCTAAAAAGGCCATGGTGAATTTAGAGTTAGAATTAGGTGATTGATAACGTAATTTATTCGACGTTTTAAAGGCTTATTGTTCTTATTTAGCTCTCAGGATATATAGGATATTAGAGGATAGCGCGTTGGTTTTCGCTTTGGAAGATATTTTGGATGTTGACGATTTAAAATTGACGGCAGGTTACGTCGCTATGTTTCTAAATGATTTCGATCCAGCGCAACAGTGGTTTTTAAAATCGTCCAGACCGGAGACGGCCCTGGAGATGCGCAGGGACTTACTACAGTGGGATCATGCGTTGCAGTTGGCTAAGAAGATGGCGCCAGAACAAATTCCGTTTATTTCCAGGGAGTATGCGCAACAGTTGGAATTTACGTGAGTTTAGTCATCAAATTCTACGAATTCTGCACGCTATGAAATAAATATCATAGTACAGAGTTCTTATCATACATTTTTTTGTTTATTTTTTTTTCCTATTTTTCAACATATAGCTGGAGATAATTAATTGAAATAATTAATAAAAATTTTGGCCTTTCTTGTGCTGGAATTGCTGAAACATTTTTTTTTTGCATTATAACAATATTAACAATATTTTTTTCAGAAATTATACATTATTAATATACAGGCTGTCTCAGCGAAACGTAATCAGTTGGGACTTTGACAGCGTTTGACAGTAATTCATTGAGAAGGCAAATTTTCCATGACATACTGGGAGATATGTGTGCATTTAAAAAAAAAAACATAATTATCTCTTAAACTATCAATCTCAAGTATAGCACATGTGGGATAAGATTAGACGACGAAGACAACTAACAAGGGAACACCGGCGGGTGTCCCCCTCCGATTTCGATGAAACTTAACAGATCGGAAGAGTACCTTAAAATAAGACGACACGTTTTTTTTTATCGGGCGTATCTGTAACGATTTTGGGGTACAGCCCTCAAAGTTTGGACGATTTTTCAATTTTTGCAAATTATTTCCTAAATTATAACAGATATTAAATTTCTTCTTAACATAATTTCAGCATATTGGCTGGCCCTAAGGGTGGCGTCGTCCGTATTCGAAACAGGTAATAACGGGGGATGGGGTACCCGTACCACCACACCATTTTTTTACATTTTTTTCTTTTCTTATCCATCAAAAGAAGGCCGATTTGACATTGAATACGATTGATGTATAACAAGTTTAGAAAATTAATAATTATAAAATAGAAAAATAATAATATAGCTTCAAATAATAAAACTTGTCTATTGATATAAATCAATTACTATAACAGAAATAAGTTTTTATCCTTAACATAATTTCCAGCATAATACGTGGTCTCAAGATAGATATCTTCATAAAAAGCTAATAACGGGGGACGGACTCCATACTTCTTTTGATGAATAAGAAAAAGAAAAAATGTAAAAAAAATGGGGGGTACGGGGTACCCCGTCTCCCGTTATTAACTTTTTGTGAATACGGACGACGCCACCCTTAGGGCCATGCAATATGCTGCAAATGATGTTAAGAAGAAAATTTAATATCTGTTATAATTTAGGAAATATTTGCAAAAATTGAAAAATCGTACAAACTTTGGAGGGGGTTGTGCCCCAAAATCGTGCGGATACGCCGATAAAAAAAATACGTGTGCTCTATTAATGTGACTCCTTCGATCTGTTAAGTTTCATCGAAATCGGAGGGGGACACCCGCCGGTGTTCCCTTGTAAGTAATAAAATATGGGGGTTGTTCAAACTTAACTCCGAAAAGTTAACGTGCCATAGTAAAGTAATACACAATGTAGACAGCTGTTCTCGGCGCCAAAAATACTCCAACATGTTGTTTAAGCATATTCTGAATCCTAGATTGACAACCAAAAGTCAAGTGATCTCTGATTTTTTGAATAAATGTCTGCTAGAGCAATTTTTTTTTCGAAAAAAATGGAATAACTCCAAAACGGCCGATTCAAATTACAGAAAGCAAAGGCATTTATAAAGCTTGAAAATAGGTAAATCCAAATATGTAAAAATATACAGGGTGTTCTATTTAAAATAATAAAGTAGATGGTGATTTCCGGTATAACCGGAAATGCTAGCCATCTGAAAATATATTTTTAAAGAAAATGGAACCGATTATATCTAATTCTGAATTTTTAAACTTTTATTTTGGTTATAACCCCATAAATTTCTAGCGAACGCTCTCGCTGAAACATCCTGTATAATTTGTAACAATTTAATCTAACAAAAAAATCTATACGAAAAAAACCCGAATTAAATTAGTATAGTACATAAAAATATTAACAATTTAAGATCGTGTTAAACTAGATTAAAATGCAAAGCATCCTGCATTGAAAATTTCAATTTAACACATTGAAATTTCAGTAATAATTATAATGATATGTAGGCTAAATAATAAATAGAATTCAAAATAAAAAATCACCGCCCACTAAACCAAATTCAAATTTCCCTCAATTATTTTTAGTAACTTCAACATTAAAGCATGAAGTTACCTATGATTTTGTATTACATTAATAGTTATTTGAATACCTTTAAGTTGAAGTTAATAAATATAATTGAGGGAAATTTGAATTGGATTTACTGGGCGGCTAATCTATAACGGCATTTAAAAACCATGGAACCAAATTTAATCTTATACCATGGCTGTATCCTAGGATGACTTTACAAAGTTTTTTTTTGTCATTTGTATGTGATATCTGCCTAAGAGATTTACATATTCTATTTGCATTGCCGTAGAAAACAATACACCATGTTGTTAGTTCAATTTTCCTTCACAATTCATGTAGCCGTTTGAGTTGAAAAGTTGAAATTATCATTAGAGGTGGATTTTTTTGTTGAAGACGCGTGGGTTACTTATTAATGCCGTCACAAATAATAGCGTACATTATTTTATTTATGCGTTTTTTTAACCTTTTCGCCCTTAAAACCGCAAAAAAAACTTGTTTTATAAAACATTGCGTTGCCTCATAAATTTTTGCATTTCGCGTTATGCATATTTGCGTTTTCCGTTCTGACGCAAAGGGACAAAAATAACAAAGCTGAAATCTGTGTCATTTACGATTCCCACCCATTTTTCTAGTTTCTCGACTCTGTAAATTATGTGATATATGAAACGTCTTGCAAAAAGGGTCATTTTATTTTATTATCTTCAGCTTTATGTCAAAAAAATGGAAAAATTATTTGATTTTGGAACTTGCAGAGTAGTCATAGCCGACTATAATCTATTTAAAGAAAATATTTGCAGCCTTATAGCACTTTTGTTATACAGGGTGCCAATATCAATCTTCTTATTTTAAATTGAATGGTGCAATTTTTATGAGTCCAGTGTATTGCTCGTATCATTTGTGATGAGTTTGTATTAATATTTCCTATTCGTAAAGCTAATCGTTTTTGAGGTATTTGTAATTTTGTCAAAATTTTGACGTTTGCACTCTTTCCAATAAAATTAATTATCTCATAGGCTATTAGACATTAAGATATGCTACTGATGTGGATGCAAGTACACGGTCATAGGTATTGACTGCGGCAACAGTAACTACAATATCCTATACAGGGTGTTCAGAAACTCATGTCCAATACGGATATCTTTAAAATAAAAAAAAAAAAAACTTTTTTCAAATGGAACGTGATATTTTTCAGTGCAGCATTGAATGCAGTGCAAGATTCTACATCAATTAGTATTAAGATTTAGTATACCTACATATTTCTGATAGTTTTTGAAATATTCACATATTATATTCATAAAACAAAAAAGTTCTTACCGCTATTATACAACCTGTTTAAGAAAAAATCTTGTGATGTAGTCGTCATTATTTACATGGAATTTATGTTGATAACTCTTAATTCAAATATTTACGTTGCCATTAAATATTATTGTGGTATTCCCACACGGAATACGTTTCTACCCTAAGCTTCATAGCGCCATCTAGCGGGAAATACATTCTCGAACGTTAAAGACATCTTCAACATCACTTATTAATATTCGCAGTGGTAATTACTCGGAAGCTTTCCTACACTACGAGAAGGGATTACAAGATAATAAGTCTCCAGAGCACATTTTCATCTGCAAATCCGGTATCGCTAGAACAGCGATGAGATCCGGGAATTATAAGCACGGTTTGAACGTGGCCATCGAATTGCACAACCCTAGCTTGTTCAAGGAGTGCGCCGAAATCTTGGAGAGTAAAAAACAATTGGCAGAAGCCGCGAATTTCTACGAGAAAGCCGAATGCTACGACAAAGCCGCCCTCTGTTACATAAAACAAAAGAACTGGCATAAAATAGGCGACATCCTACCTAGCGTGACCTCCAGTAAGATCCATCTTCAATACGCTAAAGCCAAGGAGAGGGAGGGGAAGTACGAAGAAGCCGTGAAGTCCTACTACGCGGCCAAAGATTTCGACGCTGTTATAAGATTGCAGTTGGATTATTTAAACAATCCCGAGATCGCTGTAGATTTAGTGCAGGAAACTAAAAGTGTGGAGGGGGCAAAATTGGTCGCCAAGTAAGTAATTATAAAATAATTGCGATTGCAATTTTTTATCATTACTTACAGTTTGGTTTTACAGCTTCTTTCAGAGGTTGAACGATTATCCTTCCGCTATAAAGTTCTTGGTGCTGTCTAAATGCAATGAAGAGGCTTTCGAATTGGCCAGGAAACATTCGAAATTGGATATGTACTGGGGAGATTTTGCTCAATACTTTATCACCTGACGAAATTAGGCCAGAAGATTTTATTAGTTTAGCTTTGTACTTTGAGAACGAAAGGAATTATTTATTAGCTGGTCGATATTGGTATCACTCTAAAGATTATCAAAAGGTAAATCTAGCTTCATAAACTGCCCTTATTACTAGAGACCGGATTATATGCAAAGAAAAACTGGAATATATGCGCATATATATGCATCGATTTTTGAGAAAATATGCATAAACCAGGGGCATATATGCAAAAAAATTGCACAATATGCAAAAATTTTACATAAAATAAATAAGAGCAGAAATTTAAACATTAACTTTATTGCACAAAATTTTTCACAACATATTTCTAAAACAATTTATAATTAAATGTTTTTCAAAATTGTGTAAAAGAAAGTTTTGTCTTTATCATATCATTTATATCAGAATACTTTTTTCGAAATAGAAAAGCTTCTTTCAACATCCACAGATGTAATTGGTGCATTTTTTAACTTTGCAATACATTCTAAACTAAAATTAAAGTCGAAATCGTTTACTGTTTCACCTTCCAAAATTTTCTTAACTTTCTTCAATTTCAAATACCCCGCATTTTTATTTATCACTTTTTTAATTTATCGTATATAGAATACCTATTGTACCTTAACTTCTTACTATAGCATATCAAATTCGTCTACTATTTCGACTGATTCCGAAAGCGAACATCTCTTGCGTTTCTAGTTTACGAATGGAACTGAAACAAAGCTATAATTTGACTTAGTATACAAAGGTTTTGTAGCAATTCTGTTTGATGTTACTATCTTTTTACAGTTTTCTCGAGCAATGCAGTCAGCAGTGATTTCAAGAATTACATTTTTATTCCTTCAAATTATCGGCGAAAAAAATTACAGCCTCTAATCAGTACCCATCTCTAATAATCGTTCAGGAGCAACTTAACACCGGGAATCGCTCCTTATCAAATTGGATTCGTAAATGCTTTTAAAAATACTTTTTTGACATTGCTAATTAAATCATTAATCAAAGGAATTGATTCTTAATGTCTTTGGCTACACGATTGAACCATAAGCTAAACAAGTGGTATGAATAATGTTACTATAATTTTTTTTTTTAATTTTGCGCGGCTTTTATCATGTATGGTGCAGCGTCGGACAACATTAGTAAATTTTTTTACAAGGGTATACTTCCAGGTAAAAAGAAATTTGATAAACCTTCTTGAACGAATTGGGCAATTGTCACATTATTTGTTTTTTGAAGTTCTTTACAATAAATTAAATATGATTTACCTACAATATCTTCATGAAGAATTCCTATTAACAAATGGGCAATATAGCGCCACACTTATCCGTACTTTCATCTACCATGATATAAATAATTATTCCCTACCAATTGTTGAATTTCTGCTATTGTTTGCTGATAACAAAATGTGACATAATTTTTCGTTAGTACTTTCATCAGGATACTATGTTGCAATATTTTTGCAGAAATGATTTCAAATTAACATTGTTTAATCTTGCTAATGGTATGTTAGATGAAATTAATGCGTTACACAGATCCGTATTATATTCTTGTTCTGAGTTTCGTGAAGTTGATGCTACACATTGACGTATAGATTGCTGCACACATTTCCAATATGTGATGAGTTTTAGCGTGTTGATCAATCAGGTATTTTCCCTCAGAGACACTACAACAACAATTGTCATTTTATATGAAAAGTTAAAGAATTTAAAAACAATTGTAAAGCTTTTAGTAAAATTAAACTTACCAGTTTACTGCAGGCTCGCCAAAATATTTTGTCGCCATCCTTTACCAATTCAGGATATGTCTTAATCCATAAAGAAATTTTATTTCGCTGTAACTATTGTATGTTCGCACAGTATTTAAAACGTAACACAATACATGCTGTTTCGCTCAAAGATATTCAATGATGAATAGTTTATTTGGGAATTAATAATAATAAAACGTATTTACCACATCCCTTCTGCTAGGCGAAATTAAACACGTGCATTTCTTGGAAAAAGTTATAAAGAAACCAATGTAAAAGATTTATCGTTCTGAGAATGTCGGTTGTCGATCTACATTAGGAATTACTAGGAATTTTTACTAATAGAAAGGATAAGAAAAAGTTTAAATATGCAATATATGCAACTTTTGTAAAAATATGCATAGAAATGCTTAAATATGCAATATATGCAATCACTAATTAGCGCTAATTAACTTCAATTAGTGTAATACGTCTACATATAGACTATAATTAAAGATATGCAAAAAATAAAATATATGCGTTTTGCATATAATCCGGTCTCTACTTATTACAGATGAAACGACTCACCTAATAAATCTTTACCTGCTGTGATTAAATCGTCAAGCCCGTCATTAAAGTCCCCCTTGATATGACAATTAACAGGCTTCGGACTTTTACATAAATCACAGCGGATAGAGTTATTTGAGGTGGCGGCTCATTTCAATTGAAATTAATTTGCAGGCTATGAAACTTTTACTCAGAGCAGCTAAATCCAACACCGACGAAAACGATGCCATATCAATAGCTATCGATGTGGTAGCTTCTTCTAACGACGACCAATTGGCGAGTCAATTGATCGAATTCCTTTTGGGCGAAACGGATGGCACTCCAAAAGATCCCAAACACCTTTTCCGGCTGTACATGGCGCGGAAGCAGTATAAAGAAGCCGCAAAATCCGCCTCGATCATAGCCAACGAAGAGCAAATCAACGGCAACTATAGGAACGCTCACGACGTCTTGTTCGCCATGTATCAAGAATTGAGACATAATGGCATCAAGATCCCCTACGAGATGTATTCGAATCTGATGTTGCTGCACAGTTATATATTGGTCAGGTTACACGTGAGGAAGGGTGATCATTTGAAAGGTGCGAGGATGCTGATCAGGGTGGCCAATAATATATCGAAATTTCCGTCACGTATGTATTTGGATATTGAGACGTGGAAGTACTAAAGCTGGCTAAGTGCCAAGTATCGATGGTTTTAAGTTTATGCATCAAAAACGTTCTATCTGTCGAAGTGGGTACATGTTTTTACAAAAGTGTTAAGTGCCACTATTTATCTTGAAGACAAAAATACTCCAAACTGTGGTACTGGTAATGCTGCAAACTTCTCCTAGACCCCTTACCACAAACTGCACTAAACTGGACGTACGTTTCAATAGTAAAGCTATCATTATCAGCAGAAACACTGCTGCTGTGGCTATTGAAACTTACGTCCAGTTTAGTACGCAGTTTGTGATGAGGGGTCTAGGAGAAGTTTGCAGCATTTATCTTGAAATTGAAATTATATTTAAAAAAAAGTAAAACTGAATATTTGAAGCTTTTTGTTTTAATTAATTTATTTAAATGGATATAAATGACACTTAGCACCTTTAGTACTTCCGTATGCGTTTATTTAGGTGACTATTTGAATAATAAAATGGTTATTGTGTATTATATTTTCTTTAAAAAAGCTGCAATATATATATTATTTTTTTTTACAAATCTTTATAAGTTACGAATAATAGATAATTTTGATTACCATTTACAAATAATCAATACATAATTTTATTTGTTTTTCACATGTAATAGATAATCAAGCCTGTTTGTTGTTTACAGTTAAATTTGATATTTTTTTTTTATGCACAGAATAATTGACACCTGATTTTTTTTTGTTCATAGTTAGATATTTATTCTTTGTTTAGCGGCAACAGATAATTTATTTTAGAGATATTTGCTAAAAATCCTTTATTAAATAGTTAGCTTCTAACATTTTCAGGGTTCAAAAATAAACTCAAGGAATTATAAAATGAAATTAATTCATTTCCTTCATCTAAAATCGCGTTTTATTTGTTGTCCAGAGACAATACATAATCATCATTATTTGTCGTTTATAGTTAATATACAGGGTTATTATTGTATAGCACTTTTTAACAAAAAGGGTAAAATATACAATGAGCATGCCTATATACTAAAAATTACGCGTTCTAAGTACACGGAGTACCGGAGAAAATGATTTTTTTTTATTGGAGTCCGGCCTGACTCATTTAGCATACCGGTGAACCATCGGTCGTCGCTACACTTTGAACGTTGGATTACATTTAGTGTGCACTGCTATTCGCAGTGGATGCCATGCCGTTTGCAATGGAGCGTATATAATTTGAAACACGCTACATAAAGTTAACAATCATACATTAGTTTTTATTGCAAACATAATAGTTTATTTTAAAACAAATTTAACCTTTAAAATGTACTGCTATTTTACGTGATACACAAGTTCATGGCAAACGCACATCATATAAAAAAAACACCTGTCTGGTTGTTTGCATTCTGGTGCTTCCGTCTTATCACAGTTTAAATCTTGTGTAAATAACATCTGCTTTGATTAATTCACTATGCTAGCATTTAATTTTGTCGAATTTTTCCTTACAGATGGTGTGAAATTCCATTTCTGCTATCAGATTTATGCTCGTATACAAACGGTAAACACAGATGTGGGCCGTCTTTAACTATATTTTGGGCCCTAAAATTTGGAAAATTACATGCACATAGAACCGTAATTTTTTGTATATAGGCATTGCTCATGTATATCTTTTACCCGTTTTTTAAAAAGTGCTATACAATAATAGCTCTGTATAATCAACTGTATTTCTGACTCATGGATAACAGATAATTAATTTTATTCGTCTCTTACGGAAAATAGAAAAATTTATGTATCCTTCACAGTAAATACCTGATTTTTTTTTACCCATATATAATAAATAATTAACTTTATTATTGCTCAGGGTTAAGTAATAATTTTGTTTATTATTCACAAATAATGAGTAAAGAATTTCATTTGTTGCTCATAGGTAAGAAAAATTAATTTTATTAGCTTCTCAGGGGTTGGTAATACTTTTTCACATTATTTACAAATAATGATTTTTTTTGTTGGTTGTAGATAATAGGTAATTAACCTTATTTGTCGCTCATATGTAAGAGATAATTAATTTTATTCGCTGCTTGAGGATAGTAGATAAACTTACGTGTCTTTCATAGTGAATATTTATTTGTTGTTCACAGATATAATAAATAATTAACTTTATGTGTTGTTCAGGGTTGGTAATAATTTTATTTGTTAGTCATAAATAATATGTAATTGATTTTATTTCTGACTCATAAGTACTGAAGCAGATAATTAATTTTATTCGCCACTTACGCATAGTAGATAAATTTATCTATCCTTCATAGTGAGTACATACGTGATTTTATTTGTCTTCATAAATAACAAATAATTGACTTTATTTTCTGTGCAAGGTTTGGTGATAATTTTGCATATTATTCACAAATAATGAATAAATGTTTTTATTCGTTAGTCGTAGATAATAGGTAATTGACTTTATTTGTAGCTCATAGGTAACATATAATTATTTCATATTAAATATGTTATATTAATTTTATTCGCCGCTTACGGATTATAGGTAAATTTATGTATCTTTCATATGTGATGTTATTCGTTGTGCATAGATAATAAATAATTAGTTTTATTTGTTTCTCGGGATTTGGTAATAATTTTGCATATTCACAAATAATGAATAAATGATTTTATTCGTTAGTCGTAGATAATAGGTAATTGCCTTTATTTGTGGCTCATAAGTAACATATAATTAATTTATATTAATCATATGTTTTATTAATTTTATTCGCCGCTTATGGATAATAGGTAAATTTATGTATCTTTCATCTGTGATGTTATTCGTTGTGCATAGATAATAAATAATTAGTTTTATTTGTTGCTCGGGATTTGGTAATAATTTTGCATATTATTCATAAATAATGAATAAATTGTTTTATTCGTTAGTCGTAGATAATACGTAATTGTCTTTATTTCCAACTCATAGATAACATATAATTAATTTATATTAATTTTATGTTATATTCATTTTATTCACCGCTTGCTGGTAATAGATAAATTTATGTTTCCTTCATAGTGACTTCGCGATTTATTTGTTGTCCACAGATAATAAATAATTAACTTTATTTGCTGCCTAAGGTAAAATAATAATTTGCTTATCATTTACAAGTAACGACTAAACTATTTAATTTATTATAATATTAAATATTAAAATTTATATACATAGAATACATAATTTTATGTTTTTTCTTCCGAAAGGTTAGCGCTTTTTGCCACAATTAATGAAAATGTACTAAATTAATCATTTTTAATTCGACAATTTTTTTATTTTTCTCAGAAAATCATTCATGCCTTTTTTACTTATACAGTTAAACAACACCAGCGCAAACATTTTAAAATTTTTATTGCATTTAAAAATAAATAACATGAAAATGTTATTTTTCAAAGTTTTCAAACATTTTTTTTTGTTTTGGATGTAACCTTCGGCACATTTGTATTCAGTATGCTACACATACATGTATATTAAAGTACTTTCGCAAATAACATTTTAAGGTTATTTATTTTTAAAAATGTAAATTTTAATGTAAAATTTTAAAATGTTTGTGTTGTGTTGTTAAATGTATAATGTAAAAAAGACAATAAAAAAATGTCGAAACGTTAAAAAATGATTTGATTTAGTAAAATTTTTCATTAAATTGTGCAAAAAGCCGCTATCTCAAGAAAGAAAAAACATAATTTACACTATCGGCTGAGAATAAATTTTCATCAAAACATAATTTTATGTATTCCTCATAGATAGCATATGATTTTATTTTTTAATCACAGGCAATAGGTAATTAACTTTATCCGGTACTCATGTTGATAATAGATAATTTTATTTTTCGTTCACAGGGTGTTGCTTCTTCATTTAATTCTAATAAATTTTATCCATCTTTGACTTGCATTTAGTAACATTTGAATCAATGTTTGCAGTTAAAAAGGGCCAAATACTGTTAATTCAAAATAACAATCAGAATTACTCAGAATCACAATTTCTCTTTCAGATATTGTTCCTATTCTAACGTCAACGGTTATAGAGTGTCACAGAGCCGATTTAAAATTTGCGGCGTATAAATTCGCGACAACATTAATGAACCCCGAATATAGGCGACAAATCGATCCGAAATACGCGAAAAAGATCGAAGCGGTTGTCCGAAAACCGCCCAGAGCCGCTAAAGAAGGCGATAAAGCCGAAGATCCCCTTGAACCGTCGACTCCCTGTCCGTTTTGCGACGAAAAATTGCCAGAAACCGACACCTTCTGTAATAATTGCAAGACGAACATACCCTTCTGTATAGTTACGGTGAGTTTTTTTTTTAAAATTTCGCCCAAATCGGTAGTAAAAAATTGAATCGTAGGGCCGACACATTGTGAAAGATGATCTTACCGTGTGTCCAGAGTGTAATTTTCCCGGTATATTAACCGAATTCAAAACGTAAGTCCTTCTTTTATTTCTGTTTTAATTAACATATAATACCATCATATTAGATTTTAGTAATAGTATGTCCAACAGCGGTGCTTAATTCTTTATCTAACAGGAACTGATCTACTCCGCCTTCCTTCATTCTAGTCGCGGTAGCTATTAAATTCCCGACGTTTCTGATGCACTGCAGTTGCTCCTTCAAAAAATCAGAAATTATAAAATCCTCCGTTCGAATGTCTTGGTGTTTTCTCGCCAGCATAAGCAACTCAAGCAGAATATCTAATACGGCTTTCTCCATAGAAAGCGCTAATTTCAAACTCTTCACTATACTACAGTCTGGGCATGATTTTACCGGCACCGGAGTTAATTGCACATTTCCGCCTCTCACCTGTTGATACTTGATAAGTTTCATAGCGTGGTTCAACTTCTTCGTCGGACATTTTCTTGAAGAACTGCTGCGTCCCTAATAATCCAACGCTCGTGCTGCCGAAATGGCAGGATACTGCCAAGTAAGAGTACTGCAGCGCTGAATTCCAAGATTATCTGCTTGTTTATTGCTTGTTCTATGTCTTCGTGGTAATTATGCCTCGCCTCTTTCTCCAAACATAATTCCTCTTCTTCTCCTTCATTAGATTTAGTGCAGTAATCATTCCGTTTGTTCAGTAATGCTGGATGCGAGGTTTTAAGCTTTAAAAATTTCTCTATCAGAGCGGCGCATTTTTCGAGTTCCTGTCTCTTACTCTCTTTAGTAGCATAGGTACAACTGGGTGCTGCAAAAACATAGGTGAGGTTGTTCAGTTTTAGCAATTTGCACGATTTCTGAAGTAACTTTTCCCCGATAGATTTGAACAACATGGCAAAACCTTTTACATTCTAATATTTTGCTCGATGACACTTGGGTTTTGATACATAAAAAAAAATGTCAAATGCAAAGTTTGACAAGTAATTTTTGTATTTTTTAGAATGCTCGAATCCATCGATAGCTGCCCTATGTGCGCCGAAAAACTGGATTCTAGAAGATTGGTACCGCTAGAAGATGTTAAAGTATTTTTAAATTTAGAGTGATCTCATTTTTCTCGATTTTAAGACGCAGTATTTATTGTATTTATTACATTTTTAACGATTCCGTCCAATCAGAGCTGTGTTGCTGTTTACTCATATTTTAAGCGAACTTAATTAAAATATCTCGTTGATTTTATGTGCAATTTTGTGTTCATAAAGTATTACATAGACCAATTATGACTGTTGTGTGTGTTATGGATTTACCTATATTTTAACTGTTTTAACAATATAAAGAGTATTTAAAAAATAAATAATTATCATACTGAGCGCCATCTCTATTATAATAGCGATACTACCAATTACAGGTCCCAGCTTTTTTCATACCTACTTCGTTTTATAAGTTTGACACTCAGACATTACGCCGATAGCAGCCTTCAACTGCTAATAGGCTTCAAACTTTGAAGCTCATGAACGGTTGTGAGCTGCTGTCATCGTAACTTGTAAAAATAACTGTAGAAGAATACGATGATGTATCGTTGAGTGAAATCAAGGTTCGTATATACTAGGTGGCCTCGTAACTTGCAGGGGATACGCGATGACGTTGTGGTGAGGCGCCTCGCGATCATTTTCGAGTCAAAGAAATGTTCCACTGGCGCACTATTAGATGACACCACCAGCATTTTCTTTTTGTTGTACGTTTTGTAGTGGTAATATTTTCCATAAGAGAATACTGCCGGTGCCCATCTATAGTACGCTAGTGGAACATTTTCCTTGACTATATAATATGGTATTGGGGTATCTGTAATAATAAAAGGAACTTGAATTATATTTCAAGACACGTTTGCTTGACTTAACATTAATTGAAAAATTCCTAAATTAAGATTTTTGTAAAAAAATAAATATTTAGTCTGGGAGTACAAATCACCATTTGTTTTTACATATATGCACCACTTTACTTATTAAACACAGCATACGTGATGATGTGTTCGCGCTCCTTCTCTTGATTTGCTGAAAAGTTATGAGGCCGAGGCCACCTAGTATATACGAACCTTAGAAGAATACGGCAATGCATCGTGTGAAATGCCTTCTTCCGTTCAACGATTAGTTAATTCAAATTATGACACTGGATATCAAACTTGAAATGGATGGCGCGCATTCTTATATTTGGTTTTAGGTTTTAAAGTATAAACATTCTGTAATGTAATAATCCAATATTTACATAGTTTTTTAGCAAAAATATTTTGAAATGTGAAGGTAATATATTTAATGTGCATTACAGATAATCAACCAAAAAGACCAATAAAATTCTTTTATTTGTGATTACATAAATAGTCTAAAAAATTGCGTCATCTCCATTACAATAGCAGAACTACTTACATAAGTTACTTCTTGTTCGAAGTTTGGAGCTGCTAAGCAGTTTGGTGAGTAATTTAGTGTATAGTGTTCAAAATGTAAAACTATGTTATTTTTGAGATTTTATGTCACAGTGGATATACAATAAATGCTGTGTTTATATGGAAAAAGCAGGCAATTATAAAAGGACTGTACCACTATTGTAATTAAGATGGCACAGCCTATTCGAATAAAGGTGGTCTAAAAGAAATAAGTTTTAATTAAAGAAAAAAATGTAAGTATTTTGAATGACGAAAAAAAAAAATAGTTACACGAATTATAGAAAAGAAAAAAGAGGAAAACTGAAGAAACTGTCTAATGTGCATTACAGATACCTTTAATGATTTCGGGACAATTAGTTCTTGCTCCTAGAGATGTCGCTAGCATGACATTAGAAGATTGTCAATTGTACTAGATAAAAAAATAATTTTGCTTCATTAGATTTTTTTGACTAACTGAGGTATGTTCAGGCAATTCTTATTTGAATTTATAAATAATAATTTTAAAATGACAATGACTTAGATATAAATAATTCTGAGTGAATTAAAAAAACAGTGTTCAAGTTTCATTGTCGTAATGATAATATTTACCTGGTATTTGCAATCCACAATTGGCATTTAATTGTTTAATTCAATATTATATCAGTTTTATGTAAACTGTTTAAGAGATGCATTCCAATAAGAGTTTTCCCTAGGGATTTGAGATTTTCCTTTAACTTTGGTAAAACTCATATTGCGCATTCGACATAAGACAAGAAATTTATAGCTACACCAAGTTCTAAACCTCAAGTTTTAAATCGTCGGGTGTTTGGTCGTTACTAGACAGGTAGAGAAGATATGCTAAAATCTCTCTCGAACGACATGGGAATAAGCGCGTCGGGGCTTTGCAAATCACGGATTACTCGAACTTACGCTTCGAAGTTCGAATCCCGACGGTGTAATCTATCGGAGACCCTCCTTGAGGCGTCTCCGCGGCCATTAGACGACTCGGGCCGCGGCACTTCCGGAACTCTAGGGATCGACCCGGTCCTCCGTAAGTCATTCCGTATCATTTATCATCGAATTATGATTAGCCAAATCAGAATTTACTTACTTTACGCGAATTAAATTATCAAAAGGGCTGTAACCGGCGAACCGGGTTTCTGATTAGGGTAATTTATAAGGGAATTGCATTAATTTGTCGGGCGAATTAGACGCACACCGGTGTAATTAAAAAGATTGATCGCTGCAGACTTGGGATTTCCCTGATTTATTGTGAATAATGCGGTAATTAATGCTTTTTTTATTATTATTTTTAGAACAGAAAATGTATATTCAATTTAGAATTTCAACTGAGGAAAAAAATGCGATCCCTAAATCACAATTAAAAAAAAAATATAAGCTGCTTTCCTGCCATCTATCGAGTAAAATTATTATTACGTCAACATGACATTTTAAACATCATTAAAGAGGTTATGTATCAAATTTAATTCCTTATTTTATATGCATGCCATTATTTATTGTTCGATTACATCATGCTGATGCACACTTCCATTAATACTTAATTTTACCGCGGATGTCTTCCTTCAAAGTGGTTTACATCTTCTTTGATTTTAGCGCCATATTCGTTGTGGATGCGGGAAAATCTGGCGTCCGTTGTGTTGGCTTTTTTATTGCTTTTCTTGCCGTCCTTCGACCGGAAAATTGCACAGAAATATTTACCTAGCAGGTACTGAAGTTTCATTAGGTCATTAGCACGATTAATTTTGTCTGTTTACGCTATTTAACCTAACTAATTGTAACGTTTGTGTCAATTCGTGTTAAAAAAATATGACGGAAGAGAAAATTCGTTTGAGTGAGTACAAAGTTGATTTAATTTAAGTATCGTACTTTCTGTTTTTATTTGTAGAATATTAGTTTTTAAGAAGTTGGTAACACAATAGTTAGTTGTTAGCGAATTGAGAATAAACGTGCGAATACCTTTTTGAATGTGTATTTTATTACAAAACCCACGAAAGACAACATTTTCTCAGAAATGGGATACGGAGATACGTGATCTGGCGATACAGAAGATACGGAGGACGCAGTACACGGAGGAAATCAAAAAGGTATTCGCACGTTTATTCTCAATTCGCTAACAACTAACTATTATGTTACCAACTTCTTAAAAACTAATATTCTACATATTTTTTTCTTTTAGAAAAAAAAAAACTGCCCGTAATTGTGTTAATCTTTTATTTTAATACTTCCTTATATAAAGCTTTTCCAGACATTATATCAATGAGGAATATGCAGTTGGGACTCTTTTGTCGTTTATACTTTGTCGCAAAATTAGGAAGAGTAGTAGCGGAAGTAGACAGACTACCAAATTTTATTAACGTGACATAAGTACACGTGTAAGCAAGAAGGAGAGAAAATAGCGGCAAATTTAAATCTATAACGATTTTTTGACTTGTGGTTTGGACGATATTAGGTAATTATCTATCCTTATAAAACAACTTGTAATATTAACATATGAAATATTTTGCTATTAAAGCGTAATTTGTAAGCCTAATTATATAACACTGATTTACGTTCTGAAAACTTAATTTTAAAAAGTAAACTATATTCATCTATACCGCAGTGCTTACGTTTTAATAATTAATGTTGGCCGATATTTGACAAAAGTCAATTTCTGTGTCACTATTTTCTGAATTAATTGTGAGTGGTTTCATTAAATCAAAAGAAAATACTCAAAGTGTTACAAACATCCAATATATTTGCTGTAATGCACTCATCAGAGGTGATTCCAATTACAGTTTATTTCTTTTCGTCTAAAGATAAACGCCCACAGTAACATTTTCTTGATAGTGAGAGTAATGAAAGGTGCTTGAGTCGGATTTTTTCTCATGACAGCTAGTTAACTCCAACAATAACTTATTTTTATTTATGAACTACTAAAATAAGTGTTAAATGATATGAACAAGGTTACGCAAAAGCCAATCGAAAGACTTCTTTTTGGCACGACTGATTTAAATCACTATTCCTAATTTTGAGAGGTATTAAGGTTTTTACAGCGGGTTTTAAAGCCACAAACAAAAGTAACATAGGGCGGTATCGGTTTGGAGAAAAAGATAAGTCACACTAGACGCAATCTCTTTGAAAATGAAAATTAAAGTTTCAGATTTCGTAGTAGAAGAAAATTTTGCAAGTGTTGGTAAAAATTTTAATTTGGGGCAATACAATTGACTGTATAATAGATAAAGTAGCACAAAACTGCAGTTCGATTCAATCAATCCTTTAATTGTAAAAGCACATGCTACTAGTTTCGGCCTAGGCCATCATCAGGCATGTTTTGTTAGTTCTGTTAAAATCCTATGATGGAAATTCTCTCTATCTTGAAGTTTAAATATCCATCCAAAAAATTCACGTCACAAAATTTTCCCAGTTATATATAAAATACATTTTATTAAATATAAAACACAATTTCTGACAATTTTCATCATAGGATTTTAACAGAGCTAACAAAACATATGCCTGATGATGGCCTAGATCGAAACTAGCAGCATGTCTTTTTACAATTAAAGGATTGATTGAATCGAACAACAGTTTTGTGCTACTTTACTTATTATACATCCCATACATCAAAATCCAAAAACGTAATGAATACATTTGAAGTCATAATTCGAAAATAAATTACTTCTGGTACAACAATGAGCACAAGATTATCATTATGTACTTTACGAGCCTTAGTAATTTAACAAAAATAACTCAAAAATGTGCGCCTAGAAGTGGTTCCTTAATTCAACAAAAGTCTTTTCAGTTTTATGCACGGATGAAGAAATCAGAGGCAACCACATCCTCCAATCACGAGCATTTTTTGTTTGTCAAAAGTATCACTTTTTTAATAGAATGGTTTTTATAATTTTAGGTTGTGAGGTTGCTTTAGCAGGTTAACCATCAGTAGCCAACGCTCTTTGAGAAAATTTGCAGCAAATGATTAAGCAAGGTAGATTTCGCTCAGAATCATGCTGATAAAACGGAGCTACTTTGAAAAATGATACCTATAGTAATTTACATTAAGTCTGACAGATATGGAATAGGTTTAAAGTAAGCAAAGATCTGGAGATAAAGTGCTGAAATCTGTTCTAATAAATCAAATTTTAAAATTGCGTCGGTTGAAATGCAAGTTACCGTTACATTGGATATAGGAAACACTAAGTATGAATTTAAAATCACTTAATTTCTTTATTATCCATTTCTAGCGAAATTTGCAAACAATCTCTTAATAATGAGAACGCAACACAACGCCGTATAATCACATTTATATTCTCAGTTAATCTGGACGAGCTATACTACAGACAATTCTGTGACGGCATATTTAACCTGATACGAAGTTGTGACGAAGAAGCCCGGATACCACACTGCTAAATCAAACAGGCACTTAATTTCAGCACGGTTTTAATTAATGAAATTAATTTACCTGCGCGACTTTCCAATACGGCTGCCGGTTTAGCAGAATGGGGCCCTTTTATTACCTTCTGCACATTCAGAAGTGTGTATGTGTTACATCAGCTTTTATAATACATACTGCTGTGGTTTTATACAACCCAATTATCACTGAGATGTGTTTTAAGTTGCATATTATATATGGTTTTGTGATTTCTTTGTCTGAACAGCTTGATTTTCAATTTACTGAGAATTTTCACAATTTTGTTTTGTTTTAAGTTTAGTTTAAGAGTTTATTGTATGATTTTATTTTGTAGTGTTAAGATTTTTTTTTTCAATTAATACCCAGCATATTTATTTGGCTTTGCCAACGTGGTGCCTGTTTTTTTTTTATAATTGTAATCAGTAAAATTAAAATCCCATATTTCGAATTTGTGAAAATTTCTTGATACATTGAAAAAGCTAATACAAGTTTTTATTTGACTTATAAAATTTTTTATACATCGCTGCAGGAATGAATCCGGACAAGCCCACCAGAAAACAGGAAGTGTACGTTCCTAAAGACCAGAGTTGGCGGAACCAAGTAACATTTGGCAGTGAGGAGTGGGATGTGGCAGAAACAAACCAATCTTTAATTGAAGATTCGGAAATTGAGGATGACTTCATATTATTGTATGTATTTGTAATTTCACCATTACAGAATTTGGCATATAATTATTTGCATGATATATATTTACATATATAAACATTAGTCAATAAAAGTGCATAAATAAAATTAATAAATAACTAAAAGTTAAAAGCAATGAATGTAAAAGACAAACAATGACAAAAAGCAGACAAACAAAACAAGAAATATATATAGAAAATGAGCAGGATGAGAAAATGACTAGAATTGGCATTCTTCCACTGTGTAGTAATCTCTGTCGATTAAGATTTTCTTTATGGGGGTCTTGAAGCTGGTAGATGTTAGTAGTTTCATTCCCTGTGGTAAGCGGTTATATAATTTCGAGCCCCAGTAGTCGATCGATTTTTGGGAACGATCCAATCTGTGGTATGGGACTCTTATGTCGTTCCTTTGACGAGTGTTGTGTGGGTGATATTCGCCATTAAGGTGGAATAAGTTCTTATTATTGTGTACGTGGGTGACAGCTGTCAAAATGTACATCGATGGCAAGGTAAGTATGTTTTCTTTCTTGAAGTAACCTCGACAGCTTCCATTGCGTTGTAGACTGCATAGATGAGGAGAAAGTAGTTAATAATTTAAGTAGAGAAAAGAAAAATGATAGCGTTAACGAAGAAAAAATGAAAAATAGTGATAGTAGTTTTAAGAATGATATACAAGGTTGCGCAAAAGTGGTTGGAGGTGATTTTATACAAGGTGATGTTTCATCCGAAGAGAATAATGAGGTTGAAGTCATTGGAGAATCAGAGTTAGATGTATTAGACGTAAACAATTCCCAGATGGAATCCCCAGATGATATTAATGAAATTGAAATCGATTGTGATGTGAAGTTTGAATTTGAAGTCAAGGAAATTTTGAAGCAGTATGCATCCTTAGTAGATAAATTCCCTAGTTTTGCGAGCGAGTTTTTCTTTGTCTGAATTTACCGAGTATTTTCACAATTTTGTTTTGTTTAGTTTAGTTTAAGAGTTTATTGTATGATTTTATTTTGTAGTGTTAAGATTTTTTTTTCAATTAATACACAGCAATACGTTAAAGAATCTTTATTTGTATTGTACTTCCAAGTAATAAATCCTAATCTAAACATTATTGTAGCAAAGTTTTCTACCCGTATAATAGCAAACACGTACTTTTAAGTTCTCCTGTTTCACTACAGTAACAATACATTATTACGGTCATAAAATATTTATCTGTTCAGCGGCAGATAAATATCTCACAGGGATTAAGATGATCATCAAAACGGCGACTCGAATGGCAGTTAACGGTGATCTTGCGAATAATCAATTCCAATGCGTATGGGCGATTGACAATATCTCACAATATTGTTAAACTGATTGGAATTTGGTTTATTTTTAAAATCTATAATTTCAGATTCTGGTATAATTTTATATTGGTTTTCAACATACAGTGCAATCAAATAATAATATATATATATTGCTCTGTTTTTCAGAACAAAATGCACGGGATTTCAAAATTTAAATTTTTTTAAAGTTCAATACAAATTTATTATTATATTCAATTTTATATTTTCAAATTCTATTATTATTTAGCTTGTCCGTTACGATTTATTTATTTATTTATTTTTTTTTCAATAAAAATCAAATAAATTAATATAGCGGCTTCAATACACCCAGCGACCTCTCTAAATAGTGAAAGAAAACTGTGGAAAGTAATTTCCTACCTGCTAGGTGGCACGGGACGCTCCAAAAGGGACCAGATCGTCTGCCAAAATCGTACTCCGGACGCTTATTAACGAATAGGCAGTTGGTAAGAGGCGCACCCTCAAAGCCCCTTCTCGGTTTATTAAAATATGAAATAAGTAAATATCGAAAATCGATGTAAAACACTAACAATATAAATAATATAAATAAAAGAAACGTTTCAAACCAAAACAAGCTTAAATCTTTATTTATTTACCCAAATGCTAAATGTTTCATCATCATTGAGACTCTTTGATCACAAGGTACGTATGTTGGAATCCAGTAAAATACTATAAAGACAAATTATTAAATAAAAACACGCCTTCGAACTTTCCTGGCATTTT